>JARACY010001371.1:0-60028 GCA_029255725.1 Scrobipalpa atriplicella | reverse complement strand
AATCCATGATTTGGGAGTCCAACTCAAGACATCAGCTCACTGTACAGGAGTGCAATGTATAAGACAAGGGAGGTTCCACTTGGACCATGCATTGCTACGAAAGCATTGGCAGTTAGAACATATTATTGACAACATGGATACTTGCAGGCAAATGATGGAAGAGCATGAGGATATATTGAAACCTGCTTCTGCACATTTGGCTGCGTAGATTGTGTGATATTTTAGTATTAGATAAGTTTAAATAAAAGTATTTGAGTTATTTACAAAGAATATATTGAACTAGTACATATCTATCTGGTACATGAGCAGTAGTAGTTTATCTGTAGGTATTACAATTAAAATTATTTACATTTACAAAACTGTAGAGAACATCAATATACAATGACATAAAAATACTATAAATCACAAGTTATTAGGTCATTATTACATCTTGTTTTAGGTATTTATACCAATAAAATTGTACTACTTTCTAGACAATATAGCAGAAAAATACATCAATAATAATAATTATCTTGTTTATAGTCACAATTCCACCAATGTCATGTAGCGAAGCAAATACCAACTGGGGAGGATGTACGAACACGAACACAGCGAACACACATATTCGGAGATACCTAACATATGACCATTTTAAAATTTTGTCATGTCACTCACACTGGCTCATTTGCACATTAATTTTATCATAAAAGTTTATCAATCCCTGATGTTAACTATACAACACAAATTATAATATCTTAATTCCTAGGTCTCAACAGGATGAGTATATTTCCCAGCAACTTCTTGGGTTAGTTTGGAAAAGTATGCCATTCTATATCAAGGTAATTGCCGAAAACTATAACTGTGATTTGAAACATTAATTATAGGTATAGGATACTTGAATCACAACACATAATAGCAGTCTATGTCTACCATTATTCACTTGTATACTCTTTGATATTCAAACAGTATTGGTCCTATCTCATACAAAGAGGACCAGCAAAGATCAGGAGGCTCCAGAAGTAGGCGTGTTGGGAGTGCTTGCTTGTTTCTCCATCTGCTCAATCCTTTTGTGCCGGATCATGTTAGACAAGATGCCATCAAATGATGTGGTCTTCTTCTTAGCGGATCCTCGTAAGGTATCCTCACCATCTCTACGGACTCGTAGACGTAAAGAGCTCACTTCGTCCATAAAATCGAAATCGGACTTTTCTTCCCTCACTGGCGAAGTAGGAACTTCTGACTGTTGGTTTTCCTTACTAACCGGCACAGGCGATGGTTGTCGTCGTCCCGGACACTTCCATTCTAAAGGCAAAGTCCCATTTTTGTCTATTGTCTTGTAAAGATCTTCTAAATCGTTGGGGTCCGGCATCCAACTCTTGCCGATGAAAACTCCAGTTTTAGATAACTCTTCGTCTGAACAGGCAAGATCCCAGTCGTCGCCCTGAAGCTCCGGTGTGCTCATGATGTATTTTATAGATTTCCCTTCAGAAATTTTACAAAATATCATAAAAACGAGTACCTATTTTACAACATCGCTGTTTGGAAGGTCGCGTGCTTATTTAGAAACTGCTTGAGTATATGTGCCATGTGAAAAAGAGACGACGCTCTACCAAATGTCAAAAGTTCTTGCGTCTTTAGCCAATCGCTAGCGCTAAATAGTTTGACAAAAACGCAACTGTCAACTGCGTTTTATTTATGCAATTATTCGCTATTGATTAATTGCATTGATGCAGTTTTGCTGATTGTCTTTAGAAAGTTAGATAGAGAAAAAAAATAAAAATATAAGATAAGATTACGGCATTTATTGAAACTTTACACCTACAACTTTTACTTCTTTACACAGCAACCAGCTGTCCGTCCGCTGTAAGACGTGGAATCTCCCCAAACGGCACTTGGTGTACTCGCATGATATGCATCTTGAGTTTCCAGTGGTCTATGAACGCGAGCGAACAGGTAGAGCATTTGTACGGCTTTTCTCCCGTATGGATTCGCATGTGGCGTTTCTGAAAGAAAAACAAGGTTATAAGTTACACGTATTTGTAAGTAGAGAAATTTTAACATCGCCATCTGATATCGAGTAGATGTACCATAAAAATTCATATGCAGATAGAGGGCAGTCTCAGATGTGTAAAAAGACAAATTCTGGGAGTGGGCTACAGTTTTCCCAGTGAATAGGTATAACAATTTATTGCGCTGGTCAATGACATATATCTTTCTAGTTTTTGGAGTACACTACTTGCAGGACTTTTATTAGTTGTACAGTCAGGAGTACGATTATCTGATGTGCAGTTCTTACATACACATACGTACATACATACATACATACACACTATCACGCTTGTATCCCTAATGGGGTAGGCAGAGCGTCAACGACCCAAACAGAGGTTGGTCCGCCACATCTGTCAAGTTTTGAGGGTTGTCCAGCATGGAAGACAGATAATGGTTGTAGTAGTACTTTATTAGAGTTACCAGTGCAGATTTCTCATAGAACGCCTGCCGGCACTGCGGGCAGGCGTGCGGTCGGTTCTTATAATGTTTTCTCAACATATGACGTCGCAGGCCAGTTCTATATGTGGAGGTGAAACTGCACAATTCACATGAGAAGGTATGTGTGCCCGTATGGCTAGCCATGTGCTCTTTCAAGGCATTCGCTGAAATAAAAGATTTAGAATTGATCAGTATTGGAGCAAAGATACATATTAGTGTGTAATGAATGAGACTAAGTATTTTGAACACATGAAAGGTAGTAAGTAGGTTAGAGAACCGTGTACGTACTACATACGATCATGCCTTTATTCCTAATGGGGTAGACAGAGGGTCGAACAAAGGTCGTTACGCCCCGTCTGACAAGCTATAAGGGTCATTTCAGAGAGATAATATGTATATGATATAGTGGCAGGTTGTCAGCCCATTGCCTAAATTATTACAATATATAATACTCTAACTGTAACTGACGAATACCTTGGGAGGAGATGCAGCTGGCACATTCTGTTTTTCATTCACTTCCAGTCCAGCATGGAATGGAAGCAACCATTTACGTAATTAATTGAAGAAATTATTCACTTACGGGTCTTGAAACCTTTCGCACAAATGTGGCACAGGAATGGGCGGTCGTTCTCGTGTGTCATCAGGTGCTTTATCAACACTTGTTTCATTTTAAAACTGAAAAGAATAAACACGTTAATTTATAACTTTAGTATTTCCAACTGACTTCTAGAATAAAGGTAAACAATGTTGCAGGTCTTTTAATTCAAAAACACATTTCAAAAATAAATGATATAGTTTGCAAATTAGTTAAATTACTAAAACTACTATTTCATTATGTTTTCATATTCTAATAGCTAAAACTTATTTTATTAAAAGACGTAAAAGCAAGTCAGTTTGAAATACTATTGAATTATTATTGCTCAGCTTGGGGGCTATTCGTATGCGCAAAAAGTCACAAATACTTGACTAAAAAAATCATCACCTGTCATTTTCTATCATGAGAGAAAGAAAAGAAACAGCAAAAATTTTAGTCAATGTTTAGTTAAGTTGTGTCCTCAAGGTATCGGTACCATTACCTACTTACTTAGGTACAGAATGTCACACCTTTACCCCGTCAGGTAGGCAGCGCATAACAGTCTAGCATTGCTTTAAAAAAGTTCAAAAAGAAGAATGCTACTTACGACATATGACAAGTATCGCATATGAACGGCCTCTCATCAGAATGAGTGAGTGTGTGTGCAGCCAGGCCCTTGCGCAGTCTGAACCGCTTGTCACACGCATTGCAAGCAAACCGCTTGTCTTCTATGTGTTCCTTGCTCTTGTGGTAGCGTAGTGCGTGGATGGTTAGGCAGACTAAGAACAAGAAGAAAATGGGATTAGTTAAGAAATCACTGGTCTACAGTAGAATCAGGACAATAAGTCACATTTGACACCTCTCAATAAAATATATCAGCAAAGGAATAACTGAGCATAAAGAACTGCCAAATGTGAACTAAGATTAGTAGGTCTACATACAATACAACAAAGTTAACAAAGTGTCTCATAAAGTTTGTATTAATTTTGAATGATCTCAAAATCTATGCTAGTCAAAAATGACATCATAAACCTCTATGTAATTTAATTATTTAAAGCATTTTACTTTGTAAACCTTAAAGATTAGCCATTCCGACATTATTAACCAACTTTAGGGTAGTTGCAACACTTACCAGTTGGACAGAATGGGCAGAAGTGTTGTGTTGTACCAGAATGCTCCTTCTCTATATGCTTGTTAAAAAACGTTTGCAGTTTATAACTCTTATTGCACATAGGACAATGTTTTAAATCTCTGTTTTTGTGAAAGCCTTTGTCTTTTACTTTCAGACTTTCTATTTCTTCATCATCCATTGTGAACTGGCCTTTTCCCATGTGATGTAGTTTATAATGAATTTGAAGAGGTTTTAGTCGTGAGTAAGGTTTTTTGCAAACTTTACAGGACAACCCCTGACTTGTATTTGTAGTCTCGTCAATGGTTTTTTTATGAGTTAATTTTTTTGACCTCTTTATTTTGACGTTAACTTTTTCCGAGAAATTGATTTCTTTGTTGTCTGTGCATTTGGGCTTTAAGTCATTAACTAACAAAGCTATTTCATTTTTCAATTGCTTCTTGTAATTTGGATATCTTTTCCGTACTTTATTTTGCTTCTTATTCTTACTTAAATATTTTTTCTTTGGTTTTTCATTAATATTTATAAGTTTATTATCATTCACTAGTTTAGAATCTTCGGAATCTTCTTTTTTTAATGGAGAATTAGGATTATCTAGATAATTTGTATCTGTTTCAGTGTTATTATCATTATCTGAGTAATCATTCTCATCAATGTGAAATTCATTTTTTATTTCTATTTTATTATCATTACCTGAATGATCATTGTCATATATATGAAATTCGTTTTTTATTTCTGTATTATGTAATATAAGATTGTTGAGTGTTTCAGTGACTTCGTGTGCATGGATTATAAATTTATACAAGGAATTTATTTTGTTATTGCAATCCAGACAAAAATGTTTAGGTAATTGGTCTTCTTCTCTCTCCTGTAATTAGTGAATGATAAAAATATATGGTAGTTAAAATAATTCAATAGATCGAAAATAGTCGAATAATACGATTTATTTACCTGTTTATTGATGCAAAATAGGAACAGATCCATCACACTTTGATCAAACATTTCTATTTCATTTTGTGGTAAATCTTTCATGCAGCTTCTGCACATCTTCGAAATATCCATTTTAAAGCTTATTCCTTCAATATATTTCGACAAAGTTTGTCACAAATATGAAATAAAATAAATTCTACTACAAATAAAATTACGATACTCGGGTTTATTAGACAATGATTTTCGACTAACATTAAAACAGAAAGAGATAGCGCTCTACAAAAGCAAATATTCTACACTGCTCCCTCATAATTGTTAACGCTACTTTCAAGAAAGAAAAGCGCGGCTGTCATTTGCGTTTCGATGTTGCATGTGTGAGCAGATGCGTGTTTTTTTTTCAAGTCGACGCGGGAGGCACAAAGTCATTGAGAATAACTTTCTAAAACTTTTATTGAATTTTATGTATCATAGTAGGCTTCGCAGGTGGCTTGTTTTCAGCCAAGCATGATTTCAAAGCAGCTAAGCCTTCGTCCTTCAACGGCGCTGCTTCAAACAACGCGGGGGCAGTAGGCAGCTCAGCACTGAGCCGTTTGAACTGCAGCATCAGAAGAGCTTCATTCCTCATCTGTCTGTACGCGGCGTCCATTTTACTTAAAACCAGGATGAACTGTAAAATATTTTAATAAATACTTACTTAAATAGATGCGTTTTGCCTTACATGATGATGCGTTTCCTTTTACACCTACCTTAGCATTTTTCAAGCGAGGGTCAGCCAGCAAAGTGTAGAGCATCACAGCAGCGGTAGATATCTGACATAAGTTAGAGGTGTCTATTACGAATATTACCTGCAAAATAAACTGCAAATGTACGAGAATTTATTGGTAGGATCAATATAATATTGGGTGGGTTTTTACTGTTTCAGAAAGCACGTTATTTTATTCCTGCACGATTACATGATAATTTGGCGGTTCTAATATTAAAATACCAATAGTACCTACAGTTGCTATTTTACTATTTCGGCTTGCAAAGACGCGTCTATTATATGAATGCATTTAACTTACGCTTGATACATGTTGCGTATCAATAAAATATCGTACAAAGACCTATGAAAGTGAAAATCAACGCAAATCACTTACTTTCTCGACGCCGTCCAAGTAATTACCCCACAGTGACGCCATCTCTCCGCCGACTTCGCGAACTGTAACTATTTGCTTCTTTCCATTTTTATTCACACAATTTATATCGTAAATATTAGTCCCAATGGTTGGGACTGGACTGTAAGTATTATCGATTCCCTCTGCGTCTTGTAACTTTTTCAGTAATGTGGTTTTTCCGGACCCTTTTGGTCCTAAGCAAAGGATGCCTATTTTCTTCTCAGGTTCGTCCATATTTAGGCATTAACTATGCGTTCAAACTGTTATAGACCTAGAATTAACTAGGTTTAAGTTGTAAGCAAAATAAATTAATGTTTTATCAATAAAATTGCGTGGTTACAGGTTTATAGTAGACTTTTAGTTCCGCTACTCGATACGAGATGGCGCTAGCTGTCATACATATTTGAAATAATGTATGGTCGCAACAACCTTCGCCGAACCAAGGATAGTTTTTGAGAAATGGAAAGTGTGTGAGTAATGTGCAATGCAACCAAAAGCCTGCATTACCATCGAGAAGTGGGTCGCAGCGATTGTTTTACGGTCGCAAGGTCAATGAAATGGGGATGACCTTATGAATCATTGTTGTAAGTTGTAAAATAAAGACCTTACAAGACTAAAGCGATTAAAATTGAAAATTAAGTCAATTATAAAATACAAAACGTTCACAAAGTTGTAGAAGTAGGGGTTTTGCATACAATTGTGCGCGTTAGCTATTGCTTTGCTGCATGTTAATTTTGCATTCTTTTCACCTGTTTATTGGTAGGTCGTCATCATCATCTTCCTAGCCTTTTTCCCGTATCTCTCGGGCTATCTAATCTAGGTGATTGAACGAGGGTACTGGTTTTTACACAGAGCGACTGCCATCTGACCTCCGCAACCCAGAGGGAACCCCAATTTCTTCGTAGGTGTGTGCAGGTTTCCTCACGATGTTTTCCTTCACCGTAAAAGCGCCGAATAAACGTACATATGAAATTCGAAAACCGAAAAACACATTGGTACGTGGTGGGATTCGAAACACGACCTCCTGCACAGAAGGCCGCGGCCCTATCCACTACACCATCCGGGCTTGCGGTTTATTGGTAGGTCGTAATGATTGAATTTAAAAGATTGCATTGCTTTTAGTGCGATTTTAAATTTTTATTAGTTACCTGTTTGTGGCCATATTAGCCAAGGGGTAGGCAGAGCGTTAAGGGATTAGGTACCTACCTAATAAAAATCAGTTACAGTTTTGCAATATTTGCTACTATTTAGTATGAAAAATAAAATAAAAAAATAAAATAATAAATCTTTATTTCAGGATACATGCCCCCACCCTTGTTCTTGCCCCCCCCCCCCCACCCCCATATAAAAAAATAAGAAAAGCTCTAATCTAAATGGGGTGACGAAAAAGGTGCTACGTCTAATCCACCCTCAACGGTGCTACGAACTACCCGTAGATCCCTCTACGCCGTAGCCAGAATAGGATACTACGGGTCGTGCGTAGCACTGGTAGAGGCTGGACGTAGAAAATTGATCCAAATGCCATATCGCTGCTTTAAACTCTGACAATATGTCTGTGATATGATGATAAGATAATAAATACATACATAAAATCACGCCTTTATCCCTTACAGGGTAGGCACAGCGTGAAACGCCTCGTGTAAGGCGCCTTCGCCACGTCTGACAAAATTATAGCCTGTAGTGACATGTTATTATTATCGCCTAAATTACAATACACTGTAACCCTCGAATCCCTTTTGCTGACTTCTACAGCATGTCTGGGGGAAGAGTAGCTGGAACATTCTATGTTTTTCTATCGTTCCCAGTCCAGCATGGAATAAATAAATGATGATAATAAATGAATAAATTTATATTGTTGGACAAATTCAGGTCATCTTGCTAAAAGCAAAACTTTTACTATGGGATCTAGACTATATTAACTGGAATTTTCTTTACTTAAAAGGTTTTTTTTTTTTAAATTAACACATAACTAAGAAAACACTTACTTTTACAGATATTTTGTGCTATGCGGGGATCGAACCTATAACCTTCAGCTGAGCATCCAGGGTCCCTATCCACTGAGCTATCGACGCAGTCTTAAAATGGTTTTGTTAATGACACCTGTCATGTCACGTTCTTAAAGAAATCTTAGTCGCGTGCTTCATACAATAACGGTCGTATAATAGTCTTATACAGATCATATCACGCACTTCGCTTACCAACTCGAGATCGACCAATGGTGGCGATTCGGTTGTAGACAAAAACTTATTTCAGTCAGGTCCTATGACTTTCTAAAATTGGAATAGAATGCAACAGCTGATTAAAATCCTGTCAAAGTGATTTTACGCGCTTAAATAAAGATGGCATGGCTTATTTTAAGCGCTGTACGTCTCTTTGACAGAATAATAACCAGCAGTTCATTGTATGATTCTGTCTCATTTTTATTCAAATTGTAGAAAGTGACAGGGTCAAACTAAAATAAGTTGTCTCTACAATCAAATCGGCACCAATACAATGTCTTAAAATAATTACGAGATCGTTACTATATAACTACATACCAGCAGGTTTCGTAAGCCTTGACTGAATGATAAGCGGACTCAACTTTTTGATCCAAAATGTATCCCCATCTCGTTTTAAAGCAAGAAAACAGAGAAGGAACGAGATATGAGTGGATTCAAATTGAGAATGTTAACATTGTTCACAATGGCCCTGTCAGAACGGCCAGTGTTAAAGACCAAAAAGGTTGAAATACATTACGGGTTTTCCTTTGAAATGTTGTGATATAAACCTCAATAAATCCGCAATGTAAGTCGGTGTGAAACCGTAGAGTTGATGTGTGTAAAGTAAAGCCACACGCTGCGTTTGCGTGTCGACCTTATTTGGCGGCCAAGCCAATGTTTGTCTGTATGTGTTTTATTTCATTTATTTTTACATACAAAACAAGTACTTACTCGTAAAAACATTGATTTAACTCTTTATAGCCTTAAAGAATGAAAATCAACTGCGCGTTATAATTAAACTGAATATAAATAATTGTAAATGAACTAGCTAAGTAGGCATTTATTTATTAACGTGTAGGTTTAATTAATTGTTGATTGTCTAACTATTACAGCAATAAGGTCACGATCGTTTCATTGTTTTTCTGACGTAAAACAGAACAATCGCGAGCTGAAACATCCGTTGAAACATGAAAGCACTAACTAATATAGCATTAAACAAACGAAGGCCAGAGCACATCAATATTTATTAACTATGTAGGCCGAACGTAACTCGTGCAGTGCCGGTGACCTAAAAAAAGTAGCAGCTCGCAGCGTCAAATTTTGACAGCGCGCGCGCAAAAATTAAAAAGTGAAACATGGCGCGATGAGCTGTTGCATTCAGCCCATTCAGCCAGTTGCGCAAAGAAGAGTTTTGCTCGGTGTATTATTTATTGATTGTTGAAAAACAATGGCTGGAGTGGAGCGCGGCGCGGCGTAGTGGCGGCGTGGCAGTGAGTCAGTGGGTCAAGGGTGCGCTGGCCTAGTTACACAGTGCCGAATTTCGCGGGCTCGCTAGTTGCTAACCTCACTTAATAGTGCTGGGACATTACAGCTTATTTATATATTTTTATTTTAGTTTTACAATACATGCTATGCAGTTTTTCAGTCGGAAATGGAGCCATTTTAATAATGAATGTTATAATTTTGTAGAGAATGGTGACCTTGCAGAGACGCATGTCATAATGGGTGCCATCATGGTGCCAATAGGATCTTCGCTTGATGGTCATCGTCTCTTGTCATGGAGGTCAGCTTTTGGGGAAAACTTCTTTTCTTTGATTTCCTTGTAAACTTGCAGTCAGAAGGCGAAGATAAACAGGGCAGGCCACTATTGGCTACCATTTTAATACTTATAAATAAGTACAAGTACCTACATGATCGCACCAGCAGTCACATCACTACTAAGCGGCATTGGTCCGGCTTACGTAACCCAAGTTTAAGGCCAGCAACCAGCAGCCACCAGCGACCAGTGAATGTGGGCAATAAGACCGCCCACGACACTGAAGACCAGATACCTATTTAAAAAAATAAGAGCGGCAGGCCCGCCCTACGACCACTCAACCTTTCATTGATGAGAAAGGTTGCCTGGTTGAAATTGCTTCTTTAGCTAGGAGACTGCCTAAGCTGTAGGTACTTTTAGGATTCATATCCTTTATATCTCACTGTTGTATATTTTTCTTTTGTGCCTCTACAAGCCACCAGCCATTAACTATCAATATTAGTCAGACGTAGTAAAAATTTCTTTATTAGGCATTCTACGCGCTGCATTGCAGCATATTCCCCGTAATAAAGAGGATAAAGGAGAAGTTTCATATATGTGATGTAGTATTTTATGTACCACACCAGATTTAATTAATTGTGACAAGGTTCTACGAGATTTTACCTGCAAATCGTACTTGAAGCAGCTATTACAGGCAGGCTACACAAAGCGGTTACGTCACGGATGACCCCTCACCTGAAGATTCGCAGCCGAAGTTTCTCTCAAGTGTCTCCTAGCGGTCTTACCTGCGCTTGCGCAAACTTACAAAACCGAGTGAAGCGAGTGATATTTCGCTTTAGGTATCCTATCACTTGTAAATGTTCCATTTTGATTATCGTGACTATCTAAGGCCCGTATTTATAATCAGCTCTCAAGAGTGACAGCGAGTTTGAGTTTGTATCAGAAATGTCATTCCAGTACAAAATCACCTGACAAATCCGCACTCAATATTGCTCTCAATCTTGAGATCGCTTTATAAATACGAGCCTTAGAGTTTTTTTGTCCTGCGTTTTTAGTTTCGTGGGATGAACTTTCAGCTTACCTACGTGTTATTACAGCAGGCGTTACAGGGCGCCACGAAATAATTCGATAAGTTTAGATTCCAGTTTCTATTTTCGTTAATTTTGTCAGACCAGCCAGACATAATTGGTGGAGTAGGACTCTATAGTCATAGATTTAGTCTAGACCAGTGGGGATCAATCAAGACATAGTCGATGATGGAACGAGTGAACCTGACGGAACATAGCAAGCTATTTAAGCAAGCCTTCTATAAGGTTGGCTTCCTGTGCCAGAAGGCTGAGTGAGTACACATTTAAAAGGTCTCATACCTACCCATACACGTCTGTAACTTTTTTGAAAAAAATAAATAAAAGAAAATAAATGTACCTATATATCATAAACCCTGATCTCCAAAAATTTAAAACAGAATACGAAACATTTCACTTTCTTTTAAGATTAAGACGCTAAACTGAGTTTAACAGTGACCCGAATCGTGATTTCGAGGTGAAAAAAAACCAGCAAATTTAAAGACCTAGCGAATCTTTTTGCGTGCTAACTTTTTTTAGAGATTTCTTCTTTCGATCTCGCGGTTTTCAATGTCGCTTATAGTGGCTATTGTTAGCTTCAAGGAGCATTTTATTAAACACCTCCGTAAGACCTGTAAATTTTGCAAAAATAAATTATTACTTTATCAAGGTTATCAACTAGGCATCAGACAGGAAGGCAGTAAATAAGAGGTTTTTAGCCTTAGAAATAAGTACAATAGAATATAGATAAAGTAACTGGAATCCCTATAGGTATTACGGTAATATAAAAAAAATGCTTGATGGATTATAATTTTCATACTATAGGTAGATCTAAATAAGAGAAGCAAGAGTAAAAATTTTATAAAAATTATGAGTACCTAAATACGCAGGTATTTATGTTTAACTTTCGAGCATGAATTTAAATTGATCAATTTTATTAACATCTTCACTGCAGTTGATTGAAACCATAAAATGGAAAAACTCGCTTTCTTCAATAACTGCCTGTTCACCGATTATAACAATACAATGTAACCGATTTTACTGCGTGTACGTGTACAGAAACAGAACGACAAATCTTTAAATGCTCGTGGGTCTTCTTCTAGTCATGTGGGTTCCGAGTCGGTCGCCCGATGAACCCTGGTGTCAGAGTTTTTAAACCGCCTAATAGCACAGCTAATGGCGGTAGGTGGTGGCTCTACAGGTAAAGGGAGGAAGTTAAATCTCTATATAGAATACACCTTATCGCACATTAAATAAAACACAAACAGAAACAAAAAACAAGGCATATTAAGTGTACATATAGGCGACCTTATTGCGAAGTGGCAATTTTTTCCAGTCAACCTAACTAGGTACAGGAAATGGTTTATGGAGCTGCGGGAGCTTATTAAGATGGCGGCGTTAGTCCGTTTTTCGCCATATTTTCTTTTAAAGCGTGGTCGTAATACTGTATCTCTGTTCGAATTTCGAACGCGACCGTTAAATTACGGGGCCGTCATCGCGCATGCGTCGTCACTGTCACTTTCTGCGCACGAGTGCAGTGAAAGGTAACTCATATGGTTTAAGTTAAGGTGAGCATTATTGCACTGGAAATTCTCTGGTGTCTTAATTCTGTATACTCAAATGAGCCAGGTACCTAACATACTTTCTCTGAAGTGATAGGGCGAAAATAAAAAATGATGTTTCATACAATAGTGCTATCGATTCGTGAAGAGCATGACTTAACAAAATCTTTACGAAATTTATTGTTGTCCCTTTCTGTTCTCTCAGGAAAGACAACCACAGGTGACCATTTTAGTCAAGATTTAGTGATTTTGTGCGCTTACGATTCGATACCATTGACAATCACATATCATCATATAACCTTGATCATACCCAATGATAAAAAAAAAACATTAAAAAATAAATAAATCTTCTCATATTAGTTTAAAAATTATGTTTGGCAAATACAACGATTACTAGGGACTAACTATTATTAATCATAAATAGCCTGCAGGACCATACTATGCGTGTCTTCTGAAGCAAGAAAACAGTCTTGTTAATAAACAATTCCCACAAATTATATAACAGGTAGATGGTAATAGGAACAGGACCCACCCTATCCATGTTCAAGCAATAGCTAATGGGGATAAAATGGCGCATAATATTCGGTATCAGAAACAATAAGGACAATAGAAATGCATCTTTCAGTTGAGCACAAAATTACAACTTTCTTATTTACCTACTTGATTTTATTGTTGCAACTGTCTCCGTCAACTATGGGCTCCGGAGGTTCCTGGGTTCAATTTACAGGGAGGGAATTTATCACTTTGTGAGTTTTTCCCCAGTTTAGTTGATTCATCACCTGATTGTCTGGAAGAAAAAAGATTCCGTGTTTCGGAGTGCACGTTAAGCCGTCGGTCCCGGTCGATGTCTTTGATAGTGGGTAGTTACACAAAGCATGTCAGAGGTATTTTAGCTTTGAGAGGGCTAAAAGACCTGATGAGAATACCGACAAGAAGAAGATCAGAAGCAACTAATCTATTGCCGCTAATCATCAGATACGAAAATCCAGACGCCGCCGCCGCCGAGAACCGAACTCACAAACTCTGAATCGAGAGCCCCTTGCTCGAACCAGAGACTTCAGAAGCAGTTCTATAACATACCGACAAGCAGACACAATAGCAATGTAAGCCATGTATCATTTGATTGACCATTTATAAACGACTTTCTTATACATAACCAACGTTAATAAATAGTCGAATAGTCATGATTAGAACACTTGTGGTCATAAAGATTTAATTAACTGTCTTATAAAACCAAGTACCGCACTTTCTCTTGTATTTATAACAACTATAACAAGCGATTGTTTTATAAGGCGAGTGGCTCACCTAGTTAGTAGACAGACTGAAATAGATAGCTTAAGAGACAGACCGAAATAGAAGTTATGTTGACTATAAAGTAGTGCATCCACTGGGTAGAAGCATAGCATAGTCTGCAAATTTTAGGGTGTGAATCTACCCATAAAGCTAAACAACTTTCCCCAAGGAACATGGGTCGAAATAAAAAAAAAGTTGCCCTCCCATACAAAAAGACTCGAGCTGATGACATCGTTTGCATGAGAGGACAATTTCTTCTTCTTAACCTGTTTCCTGGAAAAAGTTGTTCAGTAAGTAGGTTTTATGAATTTATTCACACCCTAGAGTTTGCTTAGTTATTTTTTATACTCCCTGTATAAAAGAAACAGAACGTGGTACGGAATTTTTATATTATAAAGAAGACAGATTGCTAACATGCTGGACAGGGAGCGAAAGAAAAACATAGAATATGCCAGCTGCATCTCCTCCCGCGCAGGCTGAAAAGTCAGCAAAGGAATTCGAGGGTTAGAGTGTTTAAGATCGTTGTTTCACGCTATTTACCACTGGTCGTCGTTGTACCGACTTTTTCCTATTTCTATGTAGGTATTATCTCCTTCTTTTGTTCAACAAAACATATTTGATTTGTATTGTTATTAAAACCACCTCAGGCACATGGAAGTCGTGTGTATTTCAAATTATCAACCCGAGTAAGTATTAACTATCTATCCAGAGTACATAAGTAGTAAGTAGTAGAAGTAATTCCTCGCAAGGTAAAGGTAAGGTGCCTATTACATTAATAACTGCGCAACTTAGTTTATTACCAAAGATAACAAAAGGGTACTTAAGGTGATCCCCGATGCACTCTAGCGCTACCGTCACAAAAAAAAACGATTTTGTATGTACCGAGTAGTACCTACCAAAGCATGGTTTTATAGATAATCCTATAGAAAGAGCGTCGCAACAACGGTAGCGCTACTTCGTAAGAAAAGAAACCCCAAATATTGTACGTTTTTCTTTCAAAATTTGTATCTAACTTATTACTACTATATGGCACTTACTAATGTTTATAAAATAGTAGGTACTGTGCACTTATTGTGCAGTTTTTCACTTCAATCGGTCGTTTTTGGCATAATTTAAATTTCACCTTAACTGAAAAGAATGCTCAAGCATCGTCCGTATCTTTTACCTAATAAAGATAAACTTCACTAACTTTAATTGGCGCTAGTTTCCATCAGGTCACGTCGTAAAGTATTTTTTTAATTGTAACAGCTCACATCACTAAGGTTTTCCCTCCCTTTTTCCACTCCAGCGCACCGCCACAATACGTCATCGCTTCCTATCAAACGATTTACTTTCTTCATTTAATTACTCACATTTTTGCTACACTGTACACCTCTGCTGTCCCTTTCTGTTGTATGATGTAATGTGCTGCTGTCCCTTTCCAAATGCATTCATTGTTGCAGGGGTGCATCGTGTAATACGGTTAGAAGTTATGTCATAGTACGTCAACTGCATCTGCGTTTGTGGTTAAAGTTATTTGAGCATGGACTTTCAATTCAGATATTGTGGATACAGGTGGGATGGGAGGTTGGTCAAAAGCCCCATTTGGAACCTACCGCCACGGTTTATTTGGTAGGCTATTCGTTAGGCCTTCTAAAGATCTACAAAATGTAAAAAAAAAAAGTTCGTTTGGACTGTTGATTTTACAGAAACAATATCAAAAGTTTGTAAGGTGGTTTTATTTTAACTCTGGGGCTTATCTGGTCCAAATAAAACGCTTTAAGAGAACCCCTTCTTTTTTCTAGCCTAGGTTATGCTGTTGGTTGACAAAACAGTTGCGCGACATTTGTGGAAAAGAGAGATCCGAGTGTCGCTCAACTGTTTAGTCTCCTGTGCGTGCATAGCCTTATAGTTTTTTGAATCTCTCTCTTTCTCACATAATAGAAAGAGAACAAAGCTTCACTGGATATTATTACATAGCCGGCTTTCTTCCCGCGGCAAGACATGGATAGAGATTAGAGTTGACTGCGTTCTTAAAAAAACTCGAACCTTATAAAAGTGCATATTCCGTAGTACACGAGGCACCGGCCGGTGTAGTTATCGCGCGAAAGTGGCGTTGGGTCGCGTGCGCGTGCGCCGGAGAAAGAGTCGACGACCTGCGCGAGAGCAACGAACGTCTTTGCCGCCCCCCTCCCCCTCCCCGCCCTGTACAGCCCCCCCGCTCTCTTGTACTACACACGCAGCTATCGGGATTGTATAGTAGAGCTCTAGGATAGGTGGGTTATAGATTTTAAATAGAAATTCACTTAGATGACTAACTACTGGTCAAATTAGCATGTTTTTATGAAACCTCAATAACAAGCAACGGACGTCTCCTGCGCCGTGAACCCTACCGCTATCGTGGGATTGTAGTATCCTTTTGGATTTGGCCCGTGTGGTGCCGGGTTAGAATAGCATCACCCCATAACTTCCTGCGGGTGTCGCAAAAGGCGACTAAGGGATGAATCCAGGGAATAGGCAGCAGCGTTCGCTGTGAATGGAAAAACTTTTACCTACTGCGCTTACCAACCCGCCTGTCAAGCGTGGCGAGTATAGCATATACCCCCAAAATTTTTGGGGAGGCCCGCCCATGTTCAGCAGTGGACTGTTGTGGCTAATCTGATGATGATTGGATTTTCGCAATTTGGCTGCCAACAAAGTTGACTAGGTACTAACAAAATCAGCATCTTTTTATCTGATCATCTAAAAACAATTTATCTGAATGAAAATCCTGAGCAGCGTCACACATGGCTAAGGTTAAATTAATTAGCCTGACTTACTATTTTGAGTCTTCCCATTCTGAAAAATGATAAAATAGCATCCAGATTTTAAGATCCAAATCTACTTAACCGTAGTTTAATATTGATGCGCTTCTCTACATAAAAAAGAAATATCATACTTTTTGTCAGTCTTTTTAAATCATGAGGATTGACAGTAATACATGGATGAAATGTCTTATTGCAACGGAATTGAAGAGTTCTAAGTTTCTGCCTTTAGCTTAATGTTCAAGAAGTTGATGATATTTATCATCATTAATAAAAAAAAAAGATTCGATATAAAATTAAGTGTTTTGACCAGTGCAAATGGCACTATTTTATTTGAGAATAGAAAATCAAGCCAACATGTTCTGTCAGGTATAATGATTCAACATCTTGGAGCTGAGCAACACAAATAATACAAAGTATGCTAAATGCTTTTAAAAGAAATCAAAACATTTTGAAATTTTGATCTAATCTCTTCGCTGCTCAGATATGGGTCACCAATTTTGGGTTGAACGACTCTTGGTCGGTGGAAGGACCACTGAGCTAATCTCTCTCTCGGTGTGATATAATCTGCACGCACACATACATAAAGTGCATTGTGCACACTACAGCGTGGTGTTAGGGTTTGTGCAGAGAGAAGGCTAGTCTATACTTTGTTTAATATATTGAACTAAATTAAATTATTGTTTTGAATTGGATTAAATTAATACTAAGCATTTTCATTAAGATAAACCATTTCATATTGCATATACGATTAGTACCTGGATAGGATAGGAGACTATGAATACTCCCACACTAAGTAGTCCCTGAACAACTAGTCTCTAGGAATAAAGACTAAGGCCCGTATTTATAATCAGCTCTCAAGAGTGACAGCGAGTTTGAGTTCGTATCAGAAATGTCATTCCAGTTCAAAATTACCTGTCAAATCCGCACTTAATATTGCTCTCAATCTTGAGATCGCTTTATAAATACGAGCCTAAATATTTTTCTATATAAAGGTTGATACATCATCTTATGTAGTACTTACAAAATTTAATCGTCTTTATTAAATCATCATACGTGAAATCATTCTCTTAATGGCAATTAGGGGGTTAAAGATCATCACGATCTTATTAAACACTGTTTTTTGTTTCTTTATCACCTACTTTGCATTTTGACTGCACGATTTTTTATATTGATGATCATGTTGTTTTAAAGCTTAATGCGTCAATAAAATATTTGTGTAATAGGTAAACAAATAAAATGAAATTAATGTAAATAAACAAATTACACGAGTTTACCTAACTTTTTCTTTAAGTAGTTTTTCTGGAATTAAAATTGAAATTCAATGAAATAAATTAAAACTGTAATTTAATAAATGAGTTATTTTTTCAGTAGAACCTTTACCAATTTTGGTGTTCAGTAGGATTTTTAAAGGAGTTTGAAATTTTCGAAACTACCACAAAAATTATAAACATTTATATGAATTAACTTTCTTATTTAGAAAATCAAATATTTAGGAAGAATAGGATTTTATTTAGGAAGTCAAATATATACTTATACATATTACAAATTTACATGCAATTCGTCAAATATATTTGATAAAATAAATTATATTATTTGAAGTGTTTCTTCAGTCCATGGCTGTATGTTGCGCGCGGCTTAGGAATAGCTATGCGAGTGAAAGTGCGCTTGTGTGTGTGCGTGTTGCATTCACGCCGCACACCATGCGCTTGCGCTTTCAGATCGTACAGGGTGTTGCAGTAATTTGTTACTGAAAATCTACAGTTCAAAAAATGTTATGTTTTTCAGATGGGTTTACTCTGGATCTGGACTGGACAGCGAGTTAATTATTCATTTGTCATAATTTCGGCAGAATGATACATGTTTATCCTGGAGAAGGAAATAGGCAACATTTCTCGGGAAACTTTTTACCTCCAATTCCTCCAGTTCAATTAAGAAAGAAGAGAAAAGTAATAGAGCGATGGAACGACAATCCAAAGGTCGCAGGTTCAAACCCTGCTCGCGGCGAAATTTTAACTTCTTATTTCTCATATTTATTTAAGAGTAAAGTAAACTAAACCTGAATCTAGCAAAAAAGCTAGAACACCCTGTACATCGCGGAAGCGGTCTCTGCTTTCTTGTGGCGGCGCTACTGCAGGCCTCCACTACCCCGCGACAAACAAACTATTGTGCGCCCATAATTGAACAAATATGGCACTAATTCTCCCATGCTGGACTGAGAGTGATAGAAAACCATAGAATGTGCCAGCTGCATCTCCTCCCGGGCATGCTGTAAAAATCAGCTAAGGGATATGATGGTTTCAGTATTGTAATTTAGGCGATGGGCTGACAACCTTTCACTATAGCAAAAAACAGATCCATCTGGAATAACCCTCAAAATTTGTCAGACGTGGCGGAACGACCTTTGTGTAGGTCGTTTAAGCTCTGCCTACCCCATTAGGGATAAAGGCGTGATTATATGTATGTATGTATGTATGTATGGCACTAATGTTCAAACTAATCAATATTATTATAATATAAAGATTTAGATCTTGTTTCTCTGCCCCTGGTTTCACTCGCTGCTGACGGAGTTTTCCCGTGTCAGTAAAGAAAGTTGAAGAGGCAAAGGAAAGAATAATGAACTATTAAGTATTTCTATTTATGATACCAAGAATTATGGTATCCAATATCTGTGATCAAAGACAGTTTTTTATGTGCATAGAAAAATAAAATAAAAATGAATATACCGGGTGTAAGGGACAGCGTCCCGCAAACTGATAGGGGTTGCTCAGTCAACGATACTGAACAACTATCACCAGGATTTTTTTTCAGGAAATTAAAAAAAAAATTTGATTTTCCATACTAAAAAAAATTTGCCCTACTAATTAAGAATGCACAGTATATGTAACTTATCTAAATCTCAAATGCATTGGTGCACGTTTGCCCATTCCAACGGAAAACTGAAAAAGAAAAGATATCGAAGGGAAATCTGTTCGATTCATAGGTACAAATGAAAACTCTGCCTAGTTAGAAATGCACAGGTGTATCTGAATTTCAAATGCGTCTTGCACCTGGTACATTTTTGCCCATTGCAACAGAATCTTATGCACTTTCTCGGTCAGCGTAAATTCCCGGAGAAAGCTTTGGCGACCAGCATCGTGCTGCACTGATCTTGAATATAATGCCATCCGATTGTGTTGGTGTTTGTAAGACCGAGGATTTCAAGAAAACAGTTACAAACAGTTACAAGTTACAACATCTACTGCGCTCACCAACCCGCCTCCCAAGCATGGTGAGTATGGCATAAACCCCCAATTTTGGGGAGGCCCATGAGCAGCAGTGGACTGTTGAGGCTGATGATGATGATTCTGAAGGCATAAGACAGTTAATGTTCTACATATCTAAACTTCATAAGAAATCGGGGAATGTCGAAGTATTAAAGCTCGCATAAATGCTCTGAGCCAGTTTAGAGATCTCATCACGTTTGGTTTCTGTTTACCTTAACCAGCTGCTTGTAGATGCTAAAATGCGATTGGAATTACATTTGCAACTGCTCTACATTGCAAAGAAAGGTACTGCATTATATTTAAACATCTCTATAACCCCATAATAGGTTTTTGTTGAAATTATGCTCAGGCCCTCCGGTCAGCGGCTCCGGTCATTTTGTATGGGACGGCCTTTCTATTTATATTTTCGATCTAGTTCCCTGGGAAAAGATGTTCAGTTTTATGAGTAGGTTCACATTCCAAAATTTGGTCACCAAATTTTTTAACACCCGTAAGTGTGTAGATTGATTGATACCAATACCAATGAAAATTGCATCACCAAGACAAAACAAAACAAAGCGTTTAAGTACTTTACCCACACCACAAGTAACCAAGTACCATTACCACGTAACTTTTTCCACCACAATAACAATTAGAGCCTTAATCCATCTGGCTGCATCGCTGCACTAGCCCCCCCTTTCCCCGCTAGAAGTTAATGCACTCTCGCTGCTGTTACATAAGCTGCGCAAACGCAGCGCGCGCGCGTGTGTGGGTGGGGTGCGCATGTGTGCGTCTAATGCTGCGGTTTTTGTGTTAGATGTGAAGAGCTTTTCTTTAGAGGAAGCTTGGGAAATGGCGCGTTTTAGAGGTTAGCAGACAGACGTTCCTGGAATCTAGTTTCTTGTTTGCTTTTTTCATTTGCAATGGGTTAGCTCTTGACTCTAGTCTAGGCCGGTGGTGATCGAGACACAGTTAGACCGAATTCAGAAGCCTTATTTAAGGAAAGGAATAAATATGAACATTAACTTCAGATCAGTTTCAATTAATCTTCAATGGCTAGAAAATCATAACAATACAATAAAATCGAGTACTTTTTTAAGAAGAAGTATCCGTGCTACTCCTAAACAACGCGTGGACATGGGCTACCCGAAAATATAATCCGATATAAAATAGAAGATAAAAAAAATATAAAAAGCTATCTGCAACTACTATCCTATCAAAAAATCTTTAGTACCGATTTTCTGTCATTTAAGCTCGGACAATGTGCAGGAAGGCTTATTTATACAATGGGGATTGTTGTTCAAACACTACCATTTGTGCAGTGTATGAAGATATGTAGATACACAATTGATTATGAAAAAGTATGAATTAGACGCAGTGATTTGGAAGAGGAAATAAAAGTTATTGTTGGAAGCTCGAAGTATACTAAAAACAAATTGATACGGTTGTTGATCCCAAGAAGGGAGTTAGGAAATAAGATAATTTAGTAGAATAAGCGAAAAAACTGGCCAGCACTGAAGTAAAGGCTGAACCTCCTCATTAATTCTGCACAAAATCGCTCTTTAAAGTGCCAAAACACAATGATTGTCTGATAAATAAGATCGCGTGCACATTGAGATACGACATAAACTATTTCAGTGGGCTATAAAGCTTTATCATTGTTTTGACCAGGTTCATGGGTCGTCCGCACAAAAGAAAACAAAGACTGCTTGTACTTTCTTTAAACAAATAATGTGAGCCTACCAACAAAATGTCCATAAAATGGCCATTTACCGTGGAATGTGACAATCGTTACGTATTTTATTATAATGGCTAATAAAGCGGCGTTACACTGGCTATCTATCATTTGCATGTATCTGAGACTTTCACTCGCCGCTCGGTAGATCCAGACCTTATGTAACCAAAGCGTAACGGTGCACTATATGTACCTATCTACCTATATACATATACATACATACATACATAAAATCACGCCTTTATCCCTAATGGGGTAGGCAGAGCGAAAACGATCCAAAGCTCGTTCCACCACGTCTGACAAGTTTTGGGGGTTATTAAAGATGATTATGTATATTGCTATAGTGACGGGTTTTCAGCCCATCGCCTAAGCTGCAATACACTGAAACCCGCAAATCCCTTAGCTGGTTTTTACAGCATGCCCGGGAGGAGATGCAGCTGTCACATTCTATGTTTTTCTATCACTCCCAGTCCAGCATGGAAGTATCTACCTATATACTTGGTACGTATATAGAGTTATATAGCTATACATTAATTTTACTAATAAATAGTGGTGTTCAATGTGTTTTGTATAGGGCAAATGAAGTTCAAGCTCGAAGTTTCAGGATTATTTCATGCATATCTTGTAACTGTTGTGAGGAATCAAGAGTTTTTGATTTAAAGAATTTAGACGTTCCGTCATTTAAACAGCCTGAAATGGTTGATCAGTTTAAAAAATAAAGCTCTGCTTATCTTATAATCAAGATAAACATGTTTTTCTAAAATAAACTTAGATTACGCAATCTTTACGATAGTATAGAATAGAATATAGATCCCTGTCGGCGCAGGCGCATTGTAAGCTCACACCAAAACCACAAGATCTCCGCATTTCTCCTTCTCACGGCGGGATACAGTGTTGCCAGGCAGGTTGTATTGTTCATTTATATTTTGAATACAATTTATGACAAATCTATACATCAATAAATCCGAACAAGTTCTGCCGAAACCTTATGATTATGAGTATAGAAAATGTTAATCAGTCCTGCCGAAACCTTATGTATAAGAAAATGTTAATCAGAAATGTTCTTTTTAGTGTATGTTTATAAGATGGCAAAATTAACAGTAATTTCGAATTTTACGTAAGAAATGATATTATTATTAATTTTAAAACTAAATAATATAATAATATCTATCTGGCAACCTTCTGGTGCAGTTTGCAGCGCCTGCGCAGCGTTACGTAATAAACATTATACCAAGCCGCTAGCTTAGTGTTGTTATAGTTAGGTCAGGAGATAGATCTAGAGAAGCATTCTCTAGAAACTTCAAGAAGCTTCTTATTCGAGCTATTTATACCTGAATTCATGAAGTATACTCATGCAAGATGTTAATGTAGAATATACCAGCAGCTTCTGTGGCCAGTGCTGTGAAATTCAACAGAGCCGAACAGAGTGAGAGTTTCGTTGTATTACCTATTATCATTGTTGGTGTGTTTTAATAAAATTTATCGATAAAAAACCTAGTCACGAGGGACTTAATCTTAAATTCACAAAAATAATCAGACTCGACGACATTGGCACTTACCCTGTTAGGGAATAGAAGCGTGACTGGCATACAGTATCAGACACTTGTTTAAACCCAAATAGTACCAATATCGACCTTCCTTTTATCTTGCTAACACATGGCTTTACCATGAGGTTTACTACCACAGATAATAAATACTATACCGCCATGTGACCTCTGCTTGGCGGGCTAATGTGACCTCAGTTGAAATAACGATACATTGACAAAGTAATTGAAAAACTAAGAATGTTCCAGCTGCTAATGATCCCGGGTACCTATATGTACTGTAGGAATCATTAGAGGGATAAGGGTTTCGGTGTATTTATTACAATTTAGGCGAAAGGCTGACAACCCAGTTCGTTCTTTCTAAAATGACCCTCTAAATTCGCAAACACGTCCTATTATTAGGTAGTTGACGTTCTGCCTACCCCATAAGAGATACAGGCGGTACTAATTGGTGACCTCTGTTTGGCGGGCTAGGCCTGACCTCAGTCAAATTTACGATGCATTGACAAATCTTTATTCTTTGCTATGTAGATGTTTGTGATACATAAATATTGTTTTTGTTAACTGGCCCATTGGATAATAAACTATAAGTAAGTTTGCGGTCTTCTATGCACTTTAAAATTACACTAAAATTGTTAGGGATTAATTTGAATAAGCTTCCAACGTCGACTCTATCTCACAGTAAACGCATTGTAAAAAAATAAGTAGTAGTTCAAGTGTAAACAAATAAAAAATAAAAATATAGTAAGATCTCTGGGCAGCCACTCCAAACGCAATCTGTGTGGCAACTTTTTGGGCTGAGAAAATTTGATTCGTCGCGACATGCTAAGAAGAAGAAGAAGTAAGTAGTTATATTAAAAAGTTTTGTAATGATTCAGATGACAAACAAATTTTTAGATTCTATAAAAATAAGTATGCCCCTTAGATTTTAGGTGGTACTCTTTAAAAAAATGCAATTTTCACTTCAATCATAATTGAAACACTTAAAAAGTATTGGACCTCAATAAACACATCTAATGAGTATTTTACCATTGACCTCACCGGCTGTCGTAGGCAGGTGACCTCAGCCAAATTCGCGACGAAATAATTAAAACACAATCCGTTCTTATAGATATAGACATTATCGAAACACTTGCAGTATTAACACCCCATCGAAATCACATGTCTACCATCAGTATTAACTGTTGACCTCAACGGGTGACCTAGGCAGGTGACCTCAGTCAAATTCGCGACCTTAGCCAAGGCTACATGCGCCGAACTTTCGTAATGCTGATACATCCTTAACTGCAAACACCAATATTTGCAGATAAGTTGCTTTGTTACTGTTGAAAGGTTATATTTAAACAACGGAACGTAAATATAAAGATGTTTGGGGGAAATGTAAACTATACCTATATTAAATAGTCCTAAACTAAAATATATAATACGAGCATTTTTTTAAACAGTGAAGATTTTGTGGAAAATATAGTAAATATTATATCATTTTCGCTAAGTGAATATCTAAAAATTTATGTACGCGGAAGCAATTTATTCTTAAATATGATCAGAGATTTTGGCCTATTGGTTATTTTTATTGAATAAAAAATAGTCTTCATATTTGAGCTTGATACTTTTTTTATTGATGAATGACAGGTACAGCTCGTTATTTCTTCTGTTCGACATTTAAAAGTTTTCCTGCGTTCTGATGGGACCTTGCGCGAGCGCAGTAAAAGGCGCTAATTATACATTACTCATAGTTACTCACAATCTTTTGAAGGTTCCTTTTAATAATATAGTGAAAGATTGAAAAATTGTTTGTTATATTTATTAATTTAATGCTTAGTTAGTTAGTTATTATATCATTACAGATTTTAGTTGCTATGGACTCTTAGACTTTTTCAAGGTGTTTAAATTTTCAATTTAATGTCAAACTAGATTTCTGATTGATTTCGCGTAGTAAAAGAATTTTTATATTCTGTTGTAACAATCAAATATAAAATCTTTTCTTCTTTTAATATTAGTACACAAATTATGATATTAATTGGGTAATTCAAAATTATCATAGAAATTGAAATTCTGTCAGTATTATTAAATAATTTTATCAAGCGAGGCCTTGGTCACGCACAGGAGGTCAATTTGGTGAACTTGAATTAATTCATAATTAACTCATTGTTGGCTTATAATTGTGTAAATAATCATAACTTGGAATATATTAAAAGCGAAGTTTTCCGGTACTGGAAAAAGTACTTAGTTCTGAAATATCGTTCTCAGGTATTTTTGAGATGCTATGGGTAACTCGACGCTTTTCGTTCTTCCATTCTTATGATAATAAAAACAAACTAACTTTTTTTTACTAATAAGGTTCATTCACGCCTCCATCCCTTACGGGGCAAGCAGAGCATCAATAACCTTCGTGCCTAGCTCTTAAAAAAAGGTGCTATGTTAATAGAGTTTTGAAAAGCCGGTGTGTCGGACCCTTTTCAGGTTTACAGACGTCATAGTCGTGGGACACTTTTCTTCTTCTGTGTAGAGTTTACCCGCCATCTGCGTAGTGTCTACTTTGCTCGGTATTAAAAAAAAAACTGATGTAAAAAATGATAAAGAAACATAATAAGTCAGCATCGTCAGCATTACGTAGTTTGGTTTGGCGGGAACCACCTCACCTTGAGCGGCGCTTCCCGCGCTGCGCTGGCCTCGCTGGCGGCCGCGAGGGCTCGGCTCGAGTCGGCTAAAGTCGGCCATCTTCGGGTATTGCCAGATACAAATTTAATATAACTTCAGAGTAACCAATGAGAGTAACGTTGATAACATTTTCGTCATTGGTGTCATTTTACCCCGGAATTTACTCCCTACTGTGGAGTATAAGTTTCCTCTTTCTCGTGCCATGGATGTCCATTCTGGCTAAGTTCATTCAGGTTTTTCCGAAAGCGTGCGAGTTGACCTCCACTTCATATTAAATTTTTTGGTTGAGTTGAAAAAGTAGTAAAAATGTAATCATACCTACTCGTAAATACAGCTTTCTTTCTGAATTTTTTCAAAAATGAAATTATTAGATCACTTTTAAGAACATTTGAAACATTTGGCTATGTATAATTATAACTGGCAACACCAGCACCCGACCTCGCTCTGGCTACCTTCGTGCATGTTCGAATTTTGTTTCAGAATCGACACACTCTTTTACAAACTCTACAACTTCACAGTACATTGCTGTTTCTATATGAACCTGTAATACATATTTGTGACTATGACCATCAATGTATTGTGTATTTGCTACGGTTTTAAAGTGTAGTAATTTATAATTGGTTCGAGACTCGCTTTTATTTAATTGTATTGAATCTCGAAGTCGATGAAAGCAAAATGTTTTCACTCTTTATTTTGTTGCACATTTCGTTTTGTAGTCGTGTTCGCGGTTATGTAGTTATGGAAATTATCTTCAATTTTACGCTGCTTTCAATGTTTTAAAATTAAATTCGATGATTCTGTTACTAGGGCCCGTATTTATAATCAGCTCTCAAGAGTGACAGCGAGTTTGAGTTTGAATCAGAAATGTAATTTTAGTACAAAACGGCCTGTCAAATCCATACTTAATATTGATCTCAATCTTGAGATCGCTTTATAAATACGAGCCTTAAAGTTATGCATCTAGCTCTGCATTGGTTAAGTAAGTAATCTTATGTGCTTAGTTTTATTTCATAAAGTTTTTACTTTATTATTGCTAGAAATTAAACTAGAGATATATGAAAAAAAAGTGATGTAGTGCAACGATCCGAAGTAATTTCAAACAAAGGCCTAGTTGAACTCTAAAATGTTTGAACAATGAAATAATTATATTGTAATCTTTACTTTTTGACTATTTGCCACACTTATGGGTAAATTTTGTAAAATACCTACAATATACAATTTCTCACTATTTTTATATGGTAAAATTTCTTCCATGCTGGACTGGGAGTGATAGAAAAACATAGAATGTGCCAGCTGCTTCTCCTCCCGGGCATGCTTTAAAAACCAGCATAGGGATTCGAGGGTTTCAGTGTATTGCAATTTAAGCGAGATGGGCTGACAACCCATCACTATAGCAATGTACATAATATAATAACATTATACAACGTGTAACAGAAAGGGTATATGCATCGAGAAATGTGTGAATCTACCCATGAAACTGAACAACTTTCCCTTAGGAACATAGGTCGAAATACAAAAAAAAAAATTTGACTTCCCATACTAAATACGCTATCAGCTGATACATTTTGTATGAGAGGTCACATTTTATTTTTTGTATTTCGACCTATGTTCCTAAGGGAAAGTTGTTCAGTTTCATGGGTAGATTCACACATTTCTCGAAGCATATACCCTTTCTGTTACACGTTGTAATAACCCTCAAAACTTTTCAGACGTGGCAGCACGACCTTCGTTTAGGTCGTTTTTGCTCTGCCAACCCTATTAGGGATATATGTAAAATTGGATTACTTTATGTGGTAAGTAATAAATATCTCCTTCACTGAATTGATTGATACTAACTATTTTTTCCCGGTTAATGATGTCCTTTCCTTTATCCTGTGACATGCAGAAGCGTTGTATAAAACAAGCCATTAAATATAATTAATTGCATCTTTATAATGTAATAATTACTACTAATTGTTGCGTTTAAAATACACGATTTATCTGAAGACGATTCAGTATCACGCCATTAAAATTATTACTTTAGTTGAGAAATAAATGTAATATTTTAAAGAAAATTTTATATCTGGCAACATTAAATCCTGTGAAAATATATAAGGAAACCACTATGATCGCATTTCTAGGATAATACCCTGTTATCTAAGAAATTGCGATCAAAGATCTGGATTACTTTGAATTATTGATTATCTTATGTCAAAGATCTTGAAGAAAAAATTAAGTACTTAAGTTCTTGATTAAACTGTAATGAAAATGCATTCAAGTAACTTCAATACTGAAAAGTCACTGAAACTAAGTATAACTTTACCTTTTGTATTTTTTTTATTAGATAATTCATTTATATAATTGCTAGGTATACTATTTTACATTATAAACAAGAAATCTTTATTTAAAGTTCGTTTTTAAAAAATTAGAGCTAGGTATCTCAAAAGATAGAAACATAAAACACGCCAAAAAATTCTGAGACCCTCACATATTTTTCAGGGCCACAAGACAACCCCAAAACCATCCACAAAAATCCACATGACCCAATTACTGGAAACCCCCTATTTAGGGGTTATGATAACACGGCGTATGGTTCGCGCGGGCTCGACTCTAGCGGGCCAGTTCAGTGACTCGCGAACCTCCGCCGCGGCTGCCCGTGTCGCGTGACGTCACACACGCTCCGGCGTTCGAAATTGAAACTGCAGTGACTAAGTGTTGTGATTGCAAAGATATTTTCATTTTATGGAATTTTTGATTGATGTATTGAACAAACTGGATTTTTTGTGTGTATTGGATTTGCGATTTGGATTGCGTTTTGGAATCGGTAAGTTGATTTAGTTTAAGTTGTTTGGTGGTTGTGTGTTGTGATCGTTTTGAGATACATTCAAATATCTGTAGTAAATAAATTAAATACCTACGTATATTATTATTGACATAACACAATAAATTATTGAAATTCCTTAACCCTTATAAGAATATTTAGGTTTAAAAAATATTTATGTTATGTTTTGAATCTATCACAAAGCACATTCTTACTGACGATGACCATAAAAAATCAAAACAAAAATACAAAATTACTAGAATCACGCGAAAGAAACTGAAAGTGTAGTGAAAACTATGATACATTTATTTTTAAAGTGAATTCTTCACACTTTCATAGAAAAGACATCAACGCGTTACATTTTGCACGCAATTGTAAAACTTTAAATAACTTTGAAAAATCGTATTTATTTCACAATAGTTATATAAATTACGTAATGTAATGTAAGTGTACACCTAATATATAATTTATAGTAAGTGTTATGTATAATAGTTGTTTAGAGTTTACGGTCGGTCTTTCACTTTCTCCGTAAACGCACGTTTTAATAATCGTCTAGTTTATTACTGCATTTTAAACCTATTTTATTGCAGACTATATTTATTTTACTGCATAATTTAAAGAATAATTATGATGTTGAAACAACAGGTATAATATTACTCTATTGATGGAAGGATTCAGGGTTTTAAATACGTGAAGGTTAAAATCAGGCGGGGTGTAGAGCCTTATTTTTTTTTTATTATGCACATTTACAAAGATAGGTACATGAAACCATTTATTCAAATATTTTGATAAACTGTAATATATTGTAATGTATTATTTATATTAATAGATACTGAAGCTAGCATCATAACCTATTTAGAACTAGGATATTTTCCTGTTTACTCCCAACGGGAATATTATAATAACAATATTATTGAAATTGTTTGTTCTTTTTTAGCCTTGAGATATATTAAAACGTACTATGCTAAAAAAAAAACCTAGGCACTTTTTTTGAGATAGGTACCTAACTGTTAGTTCATTTTTTTCCCAAGATGGTGTACATTCCAACTACCTGTGCATTTTTAAGAGTAGCTTAACCAAAGCTGGCTACATCCTATCCGACTAATGTTTGGATGTTTGTTACTCAATCACGCTTCAACCACTAGACTAGACGGATCTGGATGAAACTTTGCACACATACAAGTAGGACCTAGGACATGGGCTACTTTTCACCGCGGATAAACTCATTTACGGACGGAAAGCATATAGGCTGTAGGATATTTTGTAAATAGTTTATATAAATAAAGAAAAGATCCCAAGGATAATCTGTATTTTCAAGCACGGAAACAATTGGCCTTTGAAGTATGATAAACTACTTTATAGACAAGGGAAGTAAGTTCAAAATCACGTGTCTGACCTATAGGTCAGTAACAGACCTTGCTTCCTTAAATGTCAACGGATTTTTATACGGTTTTCCTGTGATTGAAGTACCACGAGTTTCTTTAAATACTTTGAATTGGGACGAAAGGCTATTATTTATGTAGGTATAGGTAGGACTTTGAGCAAAGCCTGCACCAAAGACCATCCCCCCATGCCTATTTCTGCTGCTAAGCAGAAGTGTTTGCACTTGATGTTTGAATATTGTAAGACCCAGCGATATTCTGGCACATGATATAAGTATTCTAGCTTTAGTGTGCAACACACTTTGCTGTCCCACTAGTGTTAATTGTGTCTCTAGAGAGATAATAAGTGTTTTATGTAACGGTGCCCGCTTACCAACGAGCATATCGTATGCTTGGCTACCACTTATTAGTAAAAAAATGTAAATTCTCGCCACTTAGTTATACTTTTGTTGTTATTTTCGGGTTCTCACCACGAATTGTTTCGATATATAATTGTTTAAAAATAAATTATTATTAGAATTTTATTAAACTCGTAAAAATAATGATTTATTTAGCAAGCAATTCTTGTTTCACAGTCCATAGAACTTTACGGGAAAACAAACCTCTTTTCCCGGAATCAGCGGGTGTGGGAGTCAATGCCTTTTTCCTATTAAAAACATCCACCCCTGAGAGATTTAACGTTGAAAATGGAGGTAATATTAAAATCGCTCTTCCATTTTAAACTGGAAGCGATATAATAACATAGAATGTTCCAGTGCTGTTTCTCATTCCGGAGAAATCGTTAGTGTCATTAGGAGGATTTGAGATGTGTAGTTTATTGCAATATAGATGATAGACTGACAAACCGTCACTAAGCGATAAACAGTCTCTATATTTATCAGACGTGGCGTAAACGCCTTTTACTAGACTGTTGACGCTCAGCCTTCCCCGTAAGGTATAAAGGCGTATGAATGATGTTTATTTGAATGAAACCTCGTATCATATTTTGACGTAGAATGCAAAACCATACGTCTGGAGATAGTGACAGACAATCTTATTTATTCGGCATTTTATTTTAATATGTAGTATATAAAATGTCATAAAAAGATTGGTTTTGCCTACGGGATCTTAATGTTTCCTTCCGAAAATGCTTGCTGTTTGGAATTATCTCTTTTCCCTTGCCCCCGATGCATGCAGCCGTGATTGCCATTTTCTATCACATCTATCTGTCAGATTGTATGGAGATCTGACAGATAGATGCGATATATTCGTTATCGCGCGGCAGCATGCTACGGGGGCAGATTTACAAATAAAAAAGCCTTTAAAAAGCACTTTCTTTGGATTAGGATTTTTGATTTCTGTCTTCGTAGCTACAAAAAATACCTACTCCAAATTATTTCGCGATAGCGATAGTGTCTCCTAGAATTTGGGTCGCGATGAGTAACAGCCTATAGCTATATCTAAGTATATCTGCGTGTTTTGTTAGACATTGGCCTTGGTTCTTTGCCACTATTGCGCAGATATCAGATTGTATTAAAAACATGCGATAAATAGAGATATTTGTATGTATGCTGAAATCCTACCTGGAAAACACTTAATTTCCGTCCCTAAAATATTTTATTCTCACGGGAATATTTGGGATTCCTTAGAAATTGTAGAAAAATGATTTAAATTAATTGTGATAACTTACTATCAAAACTTATCAGACGTGGGATGACGTCTATTAGACTTTACTATTTTATATTTGGGTCTAAGCTGAACAGTTTTCACTGGCATTAGGAAATGTACCTTTACATATCTCATGCTCAGTAAGTGGTTCATACAACCCTAAAACCCGGGATGTAAGTGGTACTTTGCATCATAGGTTTTGAAACCTATGCTGCAAAGTAATTTGAATAAGGAACTGTCAAATTGCAAGAAAAAAAAAGTTGATAGCCTTATTTCAAACACACGGAATCGGATGATTAATCGAATCGGAATCGATTTTAAAACAAATTCTATTCGAATTTATTTAAATATCGAACTGGCCAGTACTAAATATGACGCATAGAGTCACGGAATAAGGCCATAAAAATGTAAACATAGGATTCTGAAAATTATGAAATTTTTACTCTGTGGTTTTTATAACATATTTATAACCTCAAAACTTGAGTTTGTCGATTTATTACTTAGCATTTTATTATAAAACATTAACAAATTAAACAGTCAGTATACTTAACAAAATGTCTACTTGCAAATTAGATAATTTTTCTTACGCGAATGCATATATTTGTGATGGTTAAATTCGCTCATAGTGAGTTTGTATTGCCTACTGTTTCGTCGTAATTTCATGTTTTAATTTTCTTATATTTTCCCATAATTTTAACTTATCTTTCATTCGATATGTAAAGCATAGTGCTTACCTCATGGTGTAAGTCATCAAATGCATACTCGTACCATTAGCGCCCTCGCTGCGCTCGGGCGCCAAAAACCTCGTATGCATTTGATGACTTACATCCTTTGGTTAGCAATATACTATTGTTTATGATCGAGTTGCTGACTGACTGATTTTATCAAACCGTTGACGCTTTCTAGGCATGATTTACGTATCAACTGCAAATATCTGCAATTGACACTACCTACACTCTGCTGCATTGATAACGTAGTTTGGCCTTGTCTTTACCACTAGGATACACTTAGGCCCGTATTTATAATCAGCTCTCAAGAGTGACAGCAAGTTTGAGTTTGTATCAGAAATGTCATTTCAGTACAAAACGGCCTGTTAAATTCATACTTAATATTGCTCTCAATCTTGAGATCGCTTTATAAATACGACCCTTAATTAGTACATACTGTCAAATTATTGTAATTTTATGCATCTGCCACAAGGATACTTTTCGTTCTGGACTGGTAGGTAGGTACCGATAAAAAACAGAATTTAACTTCCAGCTGATTATTTTTCCGGAAAGTTAGAGCGGGTTACGAAGATTTCGGTTGTATTGTAATGCAATTAAGGTGATAGACTTAGGTACAACTTGTCACTTCTGCAAACACAATCGGTTTTAAGCGCAGATAGGCTCCGCAAGCGGCCATATGGCTCGCGAGCACCTTCTTGCCGGAGTCCGGTGCCAAACAGCTTGCTGTGTTTCGTCGGTGCGTGAGAGTGCCAGTGACCTTGTGTCTAGAGTCAAGAGAAAATCCATTTCTAATAAAAAAAATGAAATGTCCACAGAACTTTGTCAACATGATGACGACGGCTTTTATTTCGATGACGCGTTTTTTGGACCATCAGTGATATAAGCGTGATTTTACAACACATACCGCGGAACCACTCAGTTGCATTATGGTTGCATTGATAACAGTAGTTTGGCCTTGCCCTTATCACGAGGATACACTATCTGATAGCGTCAGTTAAACTGCATAATAACTGCATGCTTTGTTTATTAAGTGCAATACTTATCGCGGCGTGTTTCATGATTGAGTGTGAAGATAGCTGTTGTTGTCAAGGGGATAAAATGGTTAGTCCACCTCGGCAAAGGCTCACGGGTTTTCTGGATCACATGGATAAGTTCGGCTGAAAGAACCAACCCGCCTGAGCAAAAAAAAAAAAAAAAACTCCACGAACCTTCAAATGACCACAAAATGCCCTACCACTGGGTATCGGTACCTTCTACTTATCTTCTCTTCTTAATATGTCATATAAGTATGGGCAGGGCCAGGGCCATAATAATTAAATAATAAATAATAAAATTTATTCTTCATCATAGATTACATGGAATATTTATTGAATGTCATATGTATCTACATAATGCAAAAGACGAGTTACTACAGCTTCACAACCATATTTTGCCATATCTTATTTTTGCCGAATTTTCTCATTGGGTAGAAATAAATGCACATTAATCTGTGCAATATTTTTACATCAAAATCATCTTAACATAATCTAAGTTGAATGCTAAATAGACATTCATATTATTTTTATCATGCATAAATAAGATATTCAAACATCAATGTTATTGATGCTCTCTCGTCTTGTTAATCGCAGACATTTTATTGCGAAGATATAAAATCATCAGTTAATTTCATACCATTTTGGAATCACGAAAGCTATCATTGAATAATCGTCTTTATACGTCAGGTATTAAGGTATAAAATTAACTTTAGTTGTGTATTTATTTAGAGATTTGTTATAAATGATGAGGTGCATCTATCACATCTTATTTCACTTTCTCTTGTTTTTAATTCTTTGTTGATGTTTGAAACTTAACAGATGATGATGATCCTAGCTAATGTTTAGAATATGAGTGAGTATGTTTCGTCCACGTTTAACGAATTGATGATTTCTGCAAAAGTTAAAAAAAAAAATTGTAATAAAAAATATTATAAAATATTATTTCAGTTTTTAATAAGTAGCAAATATTCTTCATGATTATTATGTATGTAGACTGTAGAAATACATTGTATTACGTGATGTTTTAGTCTAGGAGACATTTCTAGGCAATAAAATAGACAAGGACCATTAGAAAAGCTATTCATTTGACAGGATATCTTAGATTTTGAAAGCCTTACGATTATGACAAACATAAATCTAAATTACTCAAAACATTTGTCCTAATTAGTTAAGCTCTCACCACATCATCGATTCCGCATATTCAACTCTAGTGTAGTGCTGTAGTAATTTATCGATATCATTAATGACTTCAAGTCACGACACTAATCACTAACTTCCGCGCACGCGCGACGATCTACTAAACTTACGACACACGGGTTGACAAATTAGTGTTATTATTATTAATAAATAATATTATAATTATGATGAAATAAGTAGGATAAACAATAGTAGTAGAAGTAAAAGAAGAGGGTAGAAGGGATCGTGGCCGGTAAAGCAGAACCTTAGGGAAAAACTTCTTAATATGGATATTAGTTTTCTGGCTAAAGTAGCATTGTCTTTTAATACTTATAAATGTCGATGCATGCCCTATTCATCATAGTACGTATCCTATTGGTTACTTATAAGCTTAATATGCATGTCACACAATATCTGACAAATCATAATATGACTCGTCATATCTATGACTCAGTTCAGTTGCTCATCACATCACTACGAATTAGAAGTTATAGCAAGTAAAATTTTTCTAATACTGGCACAAATAAGCAAAACTAGAGCCACAACTAAAAAAAAAAACAAATTAAAAAGATTAGCTGATGCACCAAGCACAAGCACATTTCTCCTACATAATCTGGCTGTATGTATCAGCGTTCACTGCACCGACGACGCTGAAAGTGAAAGTTCCAATTTCAAACGTGGAACGTCACACGGATTACGTAGCTGGCCAGTGTCTAGCCGTGTTTGCTTTTTTTATCACAACTTGCACTTGTATTTGGAGGGAAACTGGTTTTGTGTGTGCCATGCCAGCCAGTTATGTACTCGACGCGTGATGCGTTGTTGGTGGATGGACAAGGCCGTTTTGTAGACTGGATTTTGAATTTGGAAGCGTAGTTGTAGAGTCGGCTTTCTTTAAGCCTGTTTTATATTCTTCTACACAATTATAGTTCGAGAGATTACACACAACGTTTTGATATTTAGATTAAATAGGAGGTACGTCTGATTCATAATCGTTAGGTTGCTACGATAGTGGATACCTTTTTAAGTAGGCTTGATAAATAAAGATAATTTTAGCATTTTATAGCACTTAGCTTATAATTTAAAAAGAAAATACTGCTTAATAGAGTTTTGTAGAAAGTAAAACACTTACTTTTTTTACTTTCCTTGCTGCACTACCAATGTCAGAGACTTACGTATAAAAATTCGTAGTATATTTTTCCGCTCGCATCCGCGCGCGCGCAGAATCTGTGTCAAGGCGAGGCAGACTCGCGATTGGTGAAAAATTCGCACGCGCCGCACTATTAGAATTAGGGCTGTCCGATTATATTTATATTAGACTATTTCGGACGATTTATAGAATCGACCCCCTTTTTTTAAACGGTTTTCATTGGGGATAAGGACGGGAGTGAAGGTTGATTTAGTTTTTTTTATAGAGTGCGAGGTTGGTTTATTTATAAGTATGTGCGAAATATTACGCAGATTGAAAAGTAGTTTTTTTTTACCATACAACAAAAATTAGTAAAGGAGTCCTGTTTAGAAGGCTGGAGAGAAATCTTTGCTCTGATATATTGTTGACTCGCTCTATCTAATTAGGTATTAACAAATGTCGATGTAGCAAGTTTATCTAGCTAAGGGTCGTATTTATAATCAGCTCTCAAGAGTGACAGCGAATTTGAGTTTGTATCAGAAATGTCATTTCAGTACAAAAAAACCTGTCAAATCCAAACTTAATATTCTTCTCAAACTTGAGATCGCTTTATAAATACGAGCCTAAGTCTCCTAAAGCGCACTTACCAAAATATGCACGAGAAAACTAACTATTCAGCGGTCAATAAGGTAAAAAAAAAATGCAATATTCGGGAATATGAAGTTAGGTTCTAACACACATTAATTTTGGCGTATCTATGTTTTTGTATAAGCGATTTACATTATATATTGTATAAGCAATTTACATTATGTTTTTTTATGCAATCGTCACTGAGATTCATTGTTATAGAGAAATTCCAATAAACAACGGAATCAGCGCATTTGTTGCTGGCTAGTTAAAAAGTTCTATTTTTTTTAAAGAGAACACGAATAGTTTAAAAAGAGAACATATTTTTTTCTTAACTCTGAGGTCCGATACCAGCCTATCAGGAGTTAGCAACTGTTCAACCTAAATATACGCACACGCACAGCTATATTTATTTAGCTGTGTACTTATAGCCCAATAAGTGCCGAATGTTAGGTCAACGACCTCTGGGAGCATTCGTTTGATTTTATTTTTAATTGTGCGTTCACCGGGTTATCAGAGAAAGTGAACTTTGGACCCTGCGAATTGGTAATAAAAGTTATTTCGCATTGAATCACTCATGAGGTGCGTGGATAGGTAAACAACCTGTTATTTCATTTACTATAAACAAATGTATAGAAATATGTATAGTATTAAATGTAGTTCCGGAATACTTCGAGAATGATCGGCGTTGTAATTTTCTTTTTTTTCTTATGGTATAAAGAGCCTGAATGAGGTACTTCCATTTCCATCTCCCTCTCTATATTAGCTTGATTTTTGAACCCAAGTACCACCATTTGGGATACGGGTTAAAATAAAAATACCTAATGTGGACATATTTCTTAAAAAAAAGCTCAGAAATAAAACTATAGTCGTATTCAGATAAGTAATAATATTATTATCTTTGACTATTTTCTGGTATCTAATCGATATATCGCAAATAATATCACGATAAGTGTCCTATTTTAAGTAAACAAGTAACTAACCTTACATAATAATTTCTATAATATGATGAAACAGCATTCTGGGTGTGCTCCATCGTCGACTCTATCTCGGTTACCTTTGCCTACACTTGACTCCAGCGCAAATAATTTAAAATGATAAAGTTTTTTTATTTCAAATTACATACCTAGTAAACAGGCAATTCCTTAAGCACTAAGCAAGTGGCAATATGTATCTAATGAGATCAAAGTATGAGTTCAACTTAGTAATTAATAACAATAAAATATTTAATAAGATATTACCTACTTTGTGATCACCTGACTCCCTCATCCTTACACTTAGAATAACACAACAAGTATAGACGTAGGTATTTACGTAGACATAGACAACTAGGTCTCTTTTCCTGTCCTATTGTTACTCTGTGGCCTTGATGACGTCACTGTGCCCAATTCCCGGCGCTTAGATTTGGCGCCAAATTTATTGTTATATCATTCGAGCTCAACTCGTACAAATTGCGAATCAGAATGGGGACAGGGGACAAGGTTGTAGGCCTGTGGATTTATTTTGATTTACTAGACTTTTTTATGCAGTATCCAGACAAAAAACACTAACTTAAACATGCTTAAAATTAAATCTGTTGGTTTTGTTTGATAAGAATTTTGTTTGGTAGGAATCTTGGCCGAATTATTAAGCCTAACTTTGCCATTAAAGTGTTCTCGTTTTAATGATGGCTATACTACAATAAAATTTGTAAAGGGGAATAATTTAGAGAAACCTGTTAATTGCTTATGTTATGTGAATTTGTTTAAGTATCTTTTCATTAAATACCTAGCTGTTGGTTTCCTCAATAAAAAAAAAACTTAATTTGATGACGTACAAAATTTTGTCCTTAAATATGTAATTTGAAAATGGGAACTCTCTATATTATGTCATTGTTTCATATAAACTATTATCCTCTATTATCTTTAAGAGTATGTTACACTATATCTATGATTTGATCACGTATATTTATCTACTGAAGAAATTGCCGCCAGATAGAAACCCACTTCTTGTGTTGTAAATTAATTAAACCTTATCTATTTACGACTTTCAATATTTTGCTCTACATCTGCTTAGGAACAGAATTATTTATGGTAAACAATGGAAAGTGTCAATGTTCACCGTATATGAGTTTTTAGATTGGGCATGGGCATACAATATGGGCCTTTTAGAATTCTGGCTGAGTCTGCTCCATTGTCGACTGTATCTTGGTCACTTGTCTAGGGTAGACTCAAAAGAACAATCTTGGAACTTAAATATACCAATTTCATTAAATGTGACACATGGTTCATCGGGTTGTTCGTCAACATTAAAAATAAGCCAGAAAACATTTTTTAAATAATATCTACCAATAAATCAAATTTCAAATTCAACTAATTTAAGAGCCTAACCCTTTCTACACGTTCCTTTTCAAACATTTAACAAACCATTTCTGTACATTCAAAAAACATACTTTCTTTAACCGAAAAAATTACAACAGGGCAGTTTCTTTTGAATCACAAAAGAGAGAGAAGAGAAAAGAAAGTTTTTTACCACTTTATGGTAGCCATTGTTTCTGACCAGCATTTTATTGCGTGGTGACCATCGACGGCCAATTGATGGTGACCATAAAAACGACATAAATGTACTGTTTACTGGTCACCCTTTACTGCTGTGTTGACACGGGCTATTACTTAAAAAAATGTAATTTAAACCACTGTGAGAAAGTATCTGTAACGGTATTTGAATTTATTGTTTAACATTTGTCCGATCCAAAATTAGTTTGGCTTGTTTGATTAAATGGTTAAATTGTAAGTAAGAGACTGAACGAATTCTCTTTTATATTAATTTCAAAAGCCACGACAAGGTACTGTTTGTTTACCGTAGAACCTTAAACAAATCGTTATCTCAATGGAAAACCCATCAAGATTGCATGACCAAAACTATACAACACTGGCCAAGCGATTTTTTATCACTCGCCAACCTTCGCTAATTTCGGCCACCAGCGTTACATGACCTACCTTACCCCCTTCATCTGAACAATGATAAACGACAGAGGTGAAGAATGAAGAAGACCGTGGGTCACGATACACTGGTCCGCGAATCTGCTAGCCTTGGCCCACATTGATAACTTTTGGTGCCTAGGCTTCCTAATGCCAAATTATTGCTGTCAGCTGATAATGCGATTTTTTATCTAGAAAACAGCTGATGGAAATGTTTTCGTGGAAAAATTTAAATCTGATGCACGTGTACTGCTCTGAAAAAGTAAAAACAATGATAATTTGAATACAATTCATCCGTAGATTAGGTATGTACTTGACAGTTTGGAGTTTTTTTCTAGATTAAACAGTTATGCATATTAATTAATAGGTTGGTATATATGTCAATAATTGATAAGATATATAGGAATATTAATAAGATGATGTATTGAAAGATTATTTACATAAAAGATATTTTATCCTCGAAGTCTAAATCTCAGTTGCTCCAAAATTTGCCTGAAGCCTGTCAAACTGCCTAAGATAAATTGCAAAAACTACAGTCAAGGGCGGAGCATTGTTTGTCTGCCCATCTCTCTCGCACTTACAATATTATCAATGTTGCCTTCCCATTCTCACATTAATTCGGTGGTAATGACTAAAGAGTTGAAGCATCCATGACCCACTTAAGTTTGTTTATATCGCCTTTTTAAATAATTGGGACAGACAGTGTTTAATTATCGGTTAGATCTTTTACATGTTAAGCTAGGATTTCTATCTATAAAATATTTTCAGCGTTAATAATGTTGGAGCTTTTATAATTTCAGTTAGAGCTAATAAAGCGCGTTTTCTACATAGCGTAGAGATTTTTCCTATCAGAGGTGACAGTTAAAATTTTTTATTGAGCAATGAATTGTTAGTTTTATCATCGTTACAAACAAGCTAAAAGTGTAGAGTTTTCTCTATTACACCTATTTTGTATCTCATTTCCATTGAATTTGGGTATAAACTGCAAGTATTTAAGGTATTTTCCGATGCACGCAGCGCCTTAAAACGCGCGACCTTTAACTAAGTACTAGAACCTTGATCTCTACCTATTACTGAAAAATGCCTGCATTAAACACCCAACGTATTGTCTTGCCTCAACTCACACGCAAGTAAATACTCTATTATCTGTTCAATAGAGCCGATAATAGCTTGATTACGAGCCGGTTTAAAGGACCTTGGTGTTTGGCCTTGCTTCTATCTGCCGCCGTTCTTTCCGCCTTCGAACTTCGAATGTATTATTTTTTATTTATTTATCGAGTTATTTTTTCAAAAAATTATGTGTTTTTACCAGTTTTTAAGATCCCTATTTATGGATTCACCTTGAGTTGGTTTTGTAAAACAAAATAGCATGAAAAGTGGACGATGGTAATGACCTGTTTTTGGGAATGTGTTTTAAAATTATGTCATCCATATTTACATATTCTAACGCCATCATTACACCAATAACGTCACATATGTGTTTTGAAACAGGTTTTTTAATTATTAATGAGTTAAACAGATCATCGAATTCAATCAACAATTAAATGACTAATTTAGATTCACGTAATGCAAATGGCGGCCTAGTTTTACTTTTTTATTGCTGGCCTATTTCTCGTATCTGTCAAATGGAACGCATCGCCGAAAAAAGTTTTTAGCGCGTGTGTGTGTGCGTGGCCAGTGCGCATGCGTAATCGGGCCGAAGTATGTCATGATCAGTGGGTTAAGTTTAAACGAACTGAAGGCCGCGACTCGCGCGCAGGTGATACAAGGTCGGGGGGGATAGAGGGGGGTATGCTCCGGATGTGGTCCTTTAAATGGGGGGAGTGGGCTTCTGAGAACTTTCTGAAGTGAGGAGTATTGCCTTGAATGGAGCGATTTGTCAGAAATTGGTTGATGTTTTCGCGCCTTTCTTGAAGCCGCCATTTTGAATTTGGGAAAAGCTCGTTCTGTTCACACACAACCCATCTTCCTTCTCTAAAGATGTCAGAAAAAGTCTCTTTCAGGACATTCATTTGTACAATATCTGGTCTCATATCATTTTCAATAGCTATAGGCTACTTAGACCAGTCGATCCATCGCTTGACTACTCGTCCAAGTTGACCTGCAAAATTCGTCCGTGGCCTTGCAAGTTCCGCTGATGCAACTCCAACTTTGAGCCTCGCAGTCTGAGGTGAGCTAATGTGGCTATTATATGACTGGTTTCCAAATATACGCGAATTTCACGCTTCCACTGAAGAGGTAATAATGTTGGCCTTTTTAGTGTTACAAGGTCCTTCATGTGTTGATTCATTGTTTCGGGGTGACGGAAGATTGCTGAAGTTGAAGAAATCTCCTATAATAACATAACTAAAAGGAGGATGTGTCAGCTGTTCTTTCCGGAAAAACAGAATAAAACAGTAGACTCGAGAGTTGTTGTTAGTAAATGAAATGACTGTCTACGAGTATTGGGACAATCAAGTATAATAAATAGCAATAAACAACAAAATCCTACCCGAAATTATGCTCCTCAAAAGTGGGATGCAACAAAAACAGCTATAGAGCGATAAGAGCTTGGACTGTGCCTACCCAGTGAGGTCTATAGGCGCAATTTATGTATGTACTCGTATGGAGGTATAATTCTGTGAGTACTTCTTATATTTTTCTCAGTGATCGACTCAGTTCACGTGCTAAATTTGGCCCGCTCGTGAGCGTATCGCGTTCAACCTTGAGTTGGTAGATTATTTTCATACACCCGGCCAAAATGCACCTTTGTTTTGATATACGTCTGCTAATACGGGTCATCAAGGTGTGATGATATTTAATACGGTGTGTCTACTATTAGTAGAAGCTGCATGACATGGCAATACTGTAAAAACAGGATGGATTTAGATTTTAGTGTCTTAGAGACAAGAAAATTGAATTTTTAGTAATTAGCAGCTCATTCATTGATCTACTCTTCTGTCGTCATCAACTTCTTCTTTAAAGATATTGCTAAGGGCAACCGATGGATCAAGCAAAAATGCCAGTATTACAATTCATAACTATAAAGCTTAAGGAAACTTGCATAGACGCTCTTGTTCTATATGGCATTTTTGTAGCTAAATATTTGCACTTACATAATCGAAAATGTAAATAATAAATTGTTTAATGTGGTAATTTTAAAACCACAAGTGACTGTGAAACATATACATACTGTCGCGGAGTCGCGCGGATAAACCAAGAACATTCGTGAATCGAACTTACTCGGACACAGGAAGAAAGATCCAAACGCGCAAACAATTTTTTTATGCCGCTTACCTGCGCCTAACAATAGGAATCCCGAATGTTCTGCGACCGCCGCGAATACTGCGATGTAAACAAACCAACAATAGGGCGATCTGGAAGATTCGGTATTGTATTGCGGGATATAAAAGCACCTCCGTCCGGCCCAGAAACCAGTCTTGTTTCGGATAACGAATCTAAGCGATCTCGGAGTGAACTGAAGAAGTGAATAACGACGACTACGAACTGCGATAAACGGACTTTGTGTGTGCCTAGTGATTTGGTTTTGTGATTTAGTGTTAAATAAAGTGTGTGTGACCATTATCGGCGTTTTACTCCGATTTATCGAACCCCTCGGACGTAACATTGGTGTCAGAAGTGGGATCGGAGAATCATGCCGTTGATACCGAAGGAAGGCGTTCAGACGAGAGCCCAGATTGAGGCAGCGCGACAGCAGGAGGTTGAAGGTCAGCCGCCAGCGCCACCGAGTACTACGACATCGCCAGCAGGGACTACCCCCACGCCACCGTGTACTACGACACCGCCAGCAGGGACTTCGCCCGCGACATTGGGAGCTACGCCGCCACCTGCTACAGCACAAGAGCCAGCAGCGTCACCGGAATTTGCAATGCTGTTAGCAGCATTGAAACGGCAAGAAGACCAAGCCCTCGATCAGGCGCGCAGGCAAGAAGAGCAGGCGCGTAAGCAAGAAGAACAGGCCCGTGAACAACAAGAACTGCTGCTAAAGGTGTTGCAGCAGAACACGAAATTCGGAGAGAAGATAGAAGCTATAGCGGCACATCAAGATCAACTTGCATCTGAAGTGGGCATCATGAAGACGGACTTCAAGAGCATTGAGAAGAGGGTAGATGCCCTGGTCTCCGACTGCGCGGACCTGCGTACGGATATCGCCAAGGTGGAGAAAGAGGTGCTTCGAATGAAGATCAACGGGGCCAGATCCAGCACCGTGGATATCACCGCCCAAAATCAAGGTCCAAGGATTAAGGTGCCCTCCTATGACGGCTCAAGTTCCTGGAGCGCCTACCGGAAGCAGTTCGAATTGGCTGCTAAAGCAAGTGGGTGGACGGATGATCAGTGCCTGACAGCGCTAAGTACAGCATTGAGGGGGCCAGCGCTCACAGTTTTAGACGCCATGCCGCAGGAGTATGACTACGGCAATTTGATGGAGGCAATGGAAGCCCGGTATGGCGAGCGGCACCTAGAACACGTGTTCCGTGCCCAATTACGGGACCGTGTCCAAAGAAGCCATGAAAGTCTGCAACAATGGGCGTTAGAAATCGAGAAGCTGGTGAGGAAAGCCTATCCATCAGCGGACGCAACCACGATCAACAACAGCATCGTGCAAGCTTTCATCGATGGGATCAGAGATCAGGAGGTGAGATCTACTGTTCGACTTGCTCACCACAAAGCAATGAAGGAGGCGTTGGCGCACGCACTTGAAGTGGAGGCTGTACGACAGGAGCCTCGAACAGGAAGAGTGCGAGAGGTGGTGGAAGTTGTGGAACAAGCGAGATCAGCAGGAAGGCTTGGACCCATGTGCTACGCTTGTGGAAAGAGAGGACACATTCAGATGAACTGTATGGAAAGAGGAGCAACGCTGTCAAACTGGCGCCAGAGAACCAATCAAGACAACAGAAGAATCCCTGAAAGCAACAGGAGGCAAGTCGAAGTACCGGCTCATCAGACTTTGGAAAAAGAAAAGCGTGTGCCAGCTATCAAGGAAAAATCCGAGGAAGAAATTGTCATATCCCAAGCCTGCGACGGTAACAGCCTGCAAGTTCAAAGTCAGATTAATGGAAACGACTACACCTTGACACTGGACACCGGCGCCTCTCGGACAGTTGTGAGACCAGATGTATTGGGCAAAGGCAACTGGGATACAAGAACCCGACGGCAATATCGACTCCTGTCAGCCACTGGCCAGCAAATACCCGTGGTTGGAGAGGCATCCGTGAGGATGCGCATTGGCTCCGTGCTGTACTCGCACAGGGTTTTGGTGGCTGATATAATGGATGATTGCATACTTGGACTGGACTTCATGTGGAAGAACGACTGCAGGGTGGATTTCAAAACAGGGGTTTTCATATGTGGCCAAGAAGAAGTTTTCATGGAAGGTGGCCCTAGAGGAGAAGTGAAAACTGCTAGAAGAGTCACTTTGCCCGGAAGATCTAAAACGTTAGTGCCTGTGAAATTGCCGTACACGAACAAAGGCAAGAATGGAAAAAGTGTATTAGTCGAGGATGGTGGGACCCTGGAGCACTGCATCATCGCAAGAAGTCTCGTTTGTGACCATGGTTTCACTGCAGTTGAAGTTGCCAATCTGAGTGACAGCGACGTGGAATTGAAGGAAGGCGACATCATTGGACGTTGCGATGAAGTATCGACGTTACGAAGACTATCTTCACAGAAGACAAGTGGTTCAGGTGAAATGTCAAGAATCAACGACCTACTTCAAGAATGCGGAAATCTCACCTTTACTCAGAAGAAACAAGCTCAAGCCTTGTTGTCTCGATACAGTGACGTTTTCTCAAAAGATGATGGAGATATCGGAAGAACATCAGTTGTAAAACACAGAATAGACACCGGCAACGAACCACCAATAAGACAGAGAGCAAGAAGAGTCCCAATAGCCAAAGACAGAGAGGTCCAGGACATGATCAATGACATGAGGAAGAACAAGATCATAGAGCCATCGTCAAGCCCCTGGTGCTCACCGGTAGTCTTGGTGAAGAAGAAAGATGGAACTTCACGTTTCTGCATTGACTACAGGCGGCTCAACGAGGTAACAAAAAAAGACAGCTACCCGTTGCCTCGGATAGACGACACATTAGACACGCTGGCAGGGTCATCTTGGTACTCCACATTGGATTTGAAGTCTGGCTATTGGCAAGTGGAACTGCATCCAGATGATAAAGAGAAGACGGCATTTTCAACCGGCCAAGGTTTGTGGCACTTCAACGTCATGCCGTTTGGACTCTGTAATGCTCCGGCGACCTTTGAGCGACTCATGGAGTGTGTGTTGGCTGGACTCATCGGAGAAGCTTGCCTAGTATACCTCGACGACATCATCGTCATTGGAAAGGACTTTCGGGACCATCTTAATCAACTGGACAAGATCTTGGTGAAGATAAAAGCAGCCGGCCTGAAGCTAAACCCGAAAAAGTGCAACTTCTTCAAGGATAAAGTCAATTATCTGGGACATGTTGTATCGCAAGCTGGAGTGCAGACGGATCCTGAGAAGGTTGAGGCAGTGAAGAAGTGGCCAACACCAAAGGACAAAACGGACGTTCGGGCATTCCTCGGGTTATGTTCCTACTACCGCCGATTTGTGAAAGGATTTGCAGAGATAGCCAAGCCGTTGCACAGACTTACAGAAGACAAGAAGAAATTCCACTGGGACGACTCCTGCGAGGAAGCATTTGACCTGCTCAAGAAGAAGCTATGTGAGTCTCCAATCTTGGGCTACCCACAGAGAGATGGCCAATTCATCGTGGACACTGATGCCAGTAATACAGCCATCGGCGGTGTACTCTCACAAAAGCAAGGTGATCGGGAAGTGGTTATAGCTTATTACAGTAAGGCTTTGTCTCGACCAGAAACCAACTACTGTGTGACGAGAAGAGAACTCTTGGCAGTTGTGAAGACACTCCGACACTTCAGAAAGTATCTGATTGGAAGACCGTTTCAACTGCGAACGGATCACGCTGCGCTGAAGTGGCTGCTACAGTTCAAGGATCCGGAGGGTCAAGTTGCACGTTGGATAGAACAGCTTCAAGAGTACAACTTCACGATAGAACATCGCAGCGGGAAATCACACACGAATGCTGATGGATTATCGCGACGACCTTGTACTGAGGACTGCAAACATTGCACGCGAAAAGAAATGAAGGAAAGAGTCCAAGTTCTACGAACAACACCTACCGATGAAAAATGGGAGAATGATGAGGTGCGGAAAGCTCAAAATGAAGATGACGACCTGAAACCCATCATCGAGTGGATGAAACGAGGAACGGGAAAACCAAATTGGCATGAAGTAGCCCCATTTGGTTCCGGAACAAAGAGCTACTGGGCTCAGTGGGAGAGTTTGACCCTGCAAAATGACATCTTGTACCGGAAATGGGAAAAAGTTTCAGGAAACGAGCGTCATCTACAGTTGATTGTGCCACGGAAACTTATAAAGGACGTTTTACGTGAGCTTCATGATGGTGTCTCTGGAGGCCACCTCGGAGTTCGAAGGACCCTGATTAAAATTCGGGAACGATTTTATTGGCTGCATTGTCGTGAGGATGTTGAAGATTGGTGCCGGAAATGCACTGTCTGTGCAGCAGTTAAGGGACCTCAAACCAGAAGTCGAGGAAAGCTGAGACTGTACAACGTGGGAGCTCCCTGGGAGAGAATAGCAGTTGACGTGGCAGGACCTTTCCCGGTAACAGAAGATGGGAATAAGTACTTCATGGTGGTCATGGATTACTTCACGAAGTGGCCTGAAGTGTTCGCCATTCCAAACCAAGAGGCGCATACAGTGGCAGAAAAGTTGGTCAACGAGGTGATATGCAGATTTGGTGTTCCTCTGGAGATACACTCGGATCAAGGGCGCAACTTCGAGTCAAAGCTGTTCCAAGAAATGTGCAAGCTGCTAGGAATGCATAAGACCAGAACAACCCCATATCACCCACAATCTGACGGAATGGTGGAGCGGTTTAATCAGACCCTGGAACGTCACCTGGCGAAGCTGGTAGAAGACCATCAAAGGGACTGGGACAGATATATCCCAATATTCTTGCTGGCTTATAGAACAGCTGAACACGAGAGCACCAAAGTGACACCGGCTTACGCTAACTTCGGCAGAGAGTTGCGAATACCAGCTGACCTATTGACCGGAGAACCTCCGCAGGATCCGGAAAACCAACTTAGTGTGCCAGACTACATCGAGAGATTGCGTGAACGCATACATAACGTCCATGCGATTATAAGAGAGAACGGACTGACGTCCAGTGAGCGCATGAAGACCCGATACGACCGGAAGGCCACTAGTTGCGGCTTTGCAGAGGGATCCTTAGTCTGGTTGCATAACCCAGTTCGGCGAAAAGGGAAGTCTCCAAAGCTTCAGCGACGATGGGATGGACCCTACAAGATTGTGACCCGCATAAACGATGTGACGTACAGGATTCAGCGACACCCACGAGGAGCAATGAAGATCGTCCACGTTGATCGCCTGGCCCGTTATAATGGCAGCAATGATGTTCGGGACGAACATCTCTAAGAGGGGGGCAGTGTCGCGGAGTCGCGCGGATAAACCAAGAACATTCGTGAATCGAACTTACTCGGACACAGGAAGAAAGATCCAAACGCGCAAACAATTTTTTTTTATGCCGCTTACCTACGCCTAACAATAGTTGAGAAGTACACAAGTTGTTTGTCAAACTGGAGAACAATAGGAATCCCGAATGTTCTGCGACCACCGCGAATACCGTGATGTAAACAACCTAACAAAAGGGCGATCTGGAAGATTCGGTATTGAATTGCGGGATATAAAAGCACCTCCGTCCGGCCCAGAAACCAGTCTTGTTTCGGATAACGAATCTAAGCGATCTCGGAGTGAACTGAAGAAGTGAATAACGACGACTACGAACTGCGATAAACGGACTTTGTGTGTGCCTAGTGATTTGGTTTTGTGATTTAGTGTTAAATAAAGTGTGTGTGACCATTATCGGCGTTTTACTCCGATTTATCGAACCCCCGAACGTAACAATATTAATAACCCTCAAAGCTTGTCGCGTAACGACTTTTGTTTAGGTCGATTTTGCTCTGCCTACCCCATTAGGGATAAAGGTGTGATTTTATGTATGTATGTATGTAACAAAAATGCATCCAACCAGTCACGCCCCCTTTCTCTGACGACGAGGCGATTGGTACATACTAACCATAATTTGTTTGTCCGCAGCTCTAGTCCACCCCGAAAACCAAGTGAACCTGTTCCTATCACACAGCGGCGCGCGCCCTCTAGCGTGCGCCCCCGTCCCTAACTCCGCCGACACGTTACTAGTGTTCAACTCACTGGCGCTGTATGTGGACAGATGTGGCCATCGAGCCAGGGATACCGAGCTCATGTACACCGCACAACCACTGCATCATGGTAAGCATCTAACGAAATTGTTCCTGAACCACGAAACTCGTATAGTTAGCGATAGCGACAGCGATAGGTAAAATAGCGACAGTTAAACGACACTCATTATGGCAAACGGTGTTTCATAGTACAAGGCTATTTGTTAGTAACAAAGGTGAGCGCCGTCTAGCGTGCGCGGCGGTCCCTAACTCCGCGGACACGTTACTCGTATTTAATTCATTAGCGCTGTATGTGGATAGATGTGGCCATCGAACTAGAGATACCGAGCTCATGTATACTGCAAACATGGTGAGAATCTATTTTACTGTCAAGATTCTGAAAAAAAACTATGTATTTAGATCATGTAAAATAGTTCCGGTACCAAGAAACTCATACGGTTAGCGATAGCGACCGCTACAGGTAAGAATAGCGACCGATAAGCGACACTCGTTATCCCAAAAAGTATTTCATAGTGCAAGGCGAACCTTACTCGTATTTAATTCATTAGCGCTGTATGTGGATAGATGTGGCCATCGAGCCAGGGATACCGAGCTCATGTACACTGCACAACCACTGCATCATGGTAAGCATCTAACGAGATTAAACGAAATTGTTTCGGTACCACGAATCTCGTGTAGTTAGCGATAGCGAGAGCGATAGGTAACAACAGCGACGGATAAACGACAGTCGTTTAACTGATTAGGGTTTCATAGTATTTTAAAACAACTAATATCTCTCAATATTTATATATTCTTTATTGCATCAAAAATACAGAAAAGTGATTACAAATTTTGTTGCAAGGGCGAGCTTATCTCTACACAGAGATCTCTTCCAGCCAACCCATATGTTGTGAGAGAATTTAAGCTTTTGGGGCAACACAGCAAATCAAGAATAACCTAAATAATAATAAAAAAAATAATAACAACGTACATCTATAATATACATACATAATTTAACACATATTTAAATATCATACATATATTTTATACTTACATAGAGACTTATTATAAAATAAATATAATATATTATATACATAGAAATACATCAAGGTAGTTTAGATAAAAAGTGCTCTTATAATATTTCTATCAATGTAATCTTCATCGTTTAGCAGAGAGGTTGCCCGTTTTATTTTTATTATTATAATATTATTTGCAGCTATCAATGAAACCCACCTACTGATTTTCACGGCGACGCACATTGATATTTACGACATCGAGAGCGGCGAGTGGGTGCAGACTATCAATATACGTAAGTATCACTTTGCAACTTATATGAAGTCTTGTGTAACAGTTTTTTTTTTCGAAAGAATCCATACTAATATTATAAAGTAACTCTGTCTGTTGCTCTTTCACGCCTAAACGGCTGAACGAATTCAGATGAAATTTGGCATAGTGGTAGATGGTAAATAGACGGTCATAGGCTACTTTTTACCACGGGAAACCACTTCACTCCCACGGAAAAACTCATTTAACGCGGGTGAAACCGCAGGGTGAAAGCTAGTTGTATATAAAGATCCCTGTATCGTTTGTTCTCTAATTGTCTACCAACCAATAAATTATATTTTCCGTATCGACCAAAAACCCGATAGTTGCTTCTTTATGTGCTAATCCAGGCTTGAATAGAGTTTGGCAATACGGTCTTTTCGGGGAGAATTTATCCACTATTTGTGCACCCGAAATGGTGGTCGATTATTGTATTTAGTGTTTATTTATTTATTGCATTATCACAAATAGAAATGTTTCTTTTTTTTTGTTACTTGAAATGGGTTTGCTCTTGACTCTAGACACTAAGGTCATGGATGACAGTGACAGAGTCGACGATGGAGCGAGCTCACTCAGAAGATGCCTGTTATGGCGCACCTCGGGAACACATCAAGCTGTATGGATGTACTTGATGTATTGTGATTGTTTTTCTTTGTTCAGCAAATGCCCGGCCGCTGGACGAGTGTGGGTGGATATGTTCAGTAGGAGGAAGTGGAAATGGGTTCCCATTCTCCACGGATACTGCACCTATCATCATCTATCTACGACCATTGCTTAGCCGTACGTATATATACTTAGTTATATTTATTACTGGATATATTGATGGAATCAGAGTTGATATTGCTGTTGATTCGCGCGACATCATTCTAATTCTTAGATAGCGCTGTCACTTTCTTGACTTTGACATAAGAACAAGATAGCAAATAAACATATGACTTTGACATTCCTAATCTGACGTAAGACTGCATGTTCTCAGTTCTTATTAAAACCGTCTTACGTCAAATTAGGAATCAGGCAAGTGACAGCGTATAAAATCAGTTAAGGAATGTTGCCACCAGAATCGAGAGCATCGGATATCTTACACAATTCAAGACCTGCGGGCCTATGATGCGCACTGTAGACTTCGTTTTGTCTATACATTATGTCTTTCGTTGCGAACTTCACAACGGAAAATGACAGGCATTATTCATAGTGAAGTATGCAACACATGTAGACAAATCGAAGTCTACAGTGCGCATCATAGCCCTGCTGATGTGACTTGCCACTGTTTATTACAGAGGGTCCACTGAGCATAGAGCACGCGTTCCTCTGCAGCACCAACAAACGAAGGTTCTCAGTGCGAGAGCAGAGCCATCAAGCTATCGAAGCGCACAACCGATTGTGAGTATTTGTTTATATTATTTAAATGTTCATGTTGCAAGGAGTGCATTTTATTTGGGATTTGGGATTGGCCGACGAAATATTAAGGTAACACGTCCACTTCAAGTTACTATTCACTAATACAATTTGTACGAAATAAAAGTTCCACTTGAAGTACGCTGTGTATAATATCGGTGGAACTTTTTGAAGAAAATAGTAACCAGTTACTAAAAGTGGCCAATATGGAGATGGCCTGTAATATGTCTATATTTATTTGATTAATTTTTGTATTTATTGAAATCTGTTATCAAAAATACAACTTATTTTACATAAAACAGTTTAACTTATAATTAATTTGTTTATATTGATGCCCTAAACCCTCCGTTTCTTCTACGTTACTCTCGTTTCGAAGAATATAAATCTTTATAGAAATAGAAATAGAAAATATTTATTTGTCACCAAATAAGTACAAACATTTTCTTAAAGTAAAACTAAGAAATTTCTTAACTGAATTAGAATTTAGGCGACAAAAAAATTATTTTTATCTTTTAGATCGGAGCGTCGGTCGCGACTGATATCGGCTCCAACAAACTTCGCCCATTTGTCACATATGGGTCCCGGAGATGGTATCAGATCACAAAGGCTACTAGATCTACCCACAACTGTTGAGACTGCAGACGACAGACCGCAGGTGAGTCGATGAACATGATACAAGGTTCAGTTTAGTCCAAACTAACCCCTGAAACCTTAAACATAAAGTCAAGTTTCGACCATTTTAACTTGTGCTGCTTTCATCTTCCTAGCCTTTTTACCGTATTTCACGGGGTCGGCTACCTAATCTTGGGGATTGAACGAGGGTACTGGTTTTTACACAGAGCGACTGCCATCTGACCTCCGCAACCCAGAAGGGAAACCAGATCCAATCCTAGATTAGGTTACACACAACCTTTGAATTTTTTCGTAGGTGTGTGCAGGTTTCCTCACGATGTTTTCCTTCACCGTAAAAGCGCCGAATAAACGTACATATGAAATTCGAAAACCGAAAAACACATTGGTACGTGGTGGAATTCGAACCACGACCTCCTGCATAGAAGGCCGCGGCCCTATCCACTACACCATCCGGGCTATATAACCTTACTAACGGGCTATTAACTTGTGCTGCTTTAGCTGAAGTTTAATTCATAATTATTTTTATAATATAATAATATTTCAGGCCTACTAAGATATCAGTGTATTGATTCATATTTAATCGTTGTCACAGGTGTACAGCAGTCGAGAGAGCAGTAAACGAACATCACCGCTCACAATATCACATGGGACTGGCTCTTATAACGGTACGTTTTTAATTTATTACTTACTAGCTTTCCGCCCGCGGTTTCACTCGCGTCAGATGAGTTTTTCCGTGGAAATGGAAGTTTTCCCACGTTGAAACATTTCCCATTATTTTCTTTTGCTATTAAGAGTGCCATTTTTCCATTAAATATTGACTAAAATATACTACTTTGTTTTAGGTTCATGGCGGTCAGTATCTCGTCCTCGAGAAGGTCCCCCCGCGGCGCCCGACCACCCCCCCTCACCCCCGCTCTCCCATCATCGACCTATGGAGAGGTAAGCGATTGTTTGTATTTAGAAACCTGCAAAAGACAGCATATCAGAAACTGATAGAGGTTGCCCTGTCAACGAAATTGAACAACTTTCAGCAGGAAATTCATTCAGAAAATTAAAAAAATAATTTGGATTTTCCATACAAATTGTCTGATCGAGGTGGTATTTTTGTATGAGATAGTAAAAAACCAAATAAAAACCACTTGTGGTTGGCACTCACGTTTTTTCAATAAAGACTCTCCCATCGTTATGTTTATATACAAATACGTCGTCATTGGTAAAATACGTCTCAAATTCGAGATGTGAAGCCATTTAAAAAAACGATAATAATAATTTTATTACGTTATGTGGTTATGTTAAGTAGAAAGTGTTTAATGTTAATGAATAGTACATTATATTAACAATATTACTTGTAAACTGACTTTGATAGGTCAAGCTGATGAACCTTTACCTTGAAAGTGGGTAGTGATCTCAGTGACGTATTTCTCGTGGCAACGCATTCCATATATGAACAGCCTTAATAGTGAAAAATTCTCTGTAATAACCTGATAGTGATAAAGGAGCCTTCAGGACGTTATCTGACTTCGAGCTCATATTACACACAGTCGTACAAGGATCTTTTGGCGCTTGGGTGACATTGACAGCACAGATTACCTAGTATATATGTCTGTTAGGACATGTATACTAGGTAATCTGTGCTGTCAATGTCATTACCTAGTATACATGTCCTAACAGACATATATACTAGGTAATCTGTGCTGTCAATGTCACCCAATGTATTGTACGACTGTATCTGTATTATGTAACTAACGTTGTATGCGCTTTGTAGGTCGATAGGCGGCGGGTCGGCAGGTAGTGGATCTTTGTTGGAGCGATCAATAACACCGCTCAGTCTCGGCAGCATGAGCTCGCTACACGACGTACTCAAGGTAATATTACTAGATATATCTTATATATAGTATAAGTTTTCTACTGTTACTCTTGTGGTGCCCGCCAGCTTTAAATAGCATCACCATGTTTTCACCATCAGTGTGGTTTTAATCACCTGACGACTTGACGACAATTTGAAGAAATTCAAATTGATTTCAGCTGAAGAATATGTATGTACTTTCTGTGGAACTCATATTTCGAACAATTGAAGAAAATAGTAACTAGTTACTGGAAGTGACCAATAACTGGAGGTTTCCAGTAATATGAAATTTTACCCTAAATGTTGATTTGTTCAGGTTGGCACGGAGCTGGGTGAAGGTCTGGTGTCGGAGGACAGCAGCTGCGGCGCCTCCCCGCCGCACCCCCACGACCCCTGATGGTGAGTAGTAGAGTGGTAGTGGAAGTAAATTACAACTCGACTCGCGACTCGAGTGTGAATGTGAAATAAAAGTACTGGCAGAAGTGTCCCCAAATCTGGGTTGACGATTGCCAAAAACAATTCTGACTTTGATAGGTAATGCTGATGAACCATTATCTTGAAAGTGGGTAGTGATTTACAGAGACTTATAATAAGCGCAACATCAAAAACCCTTTTATTTCCAGAAGCCAGCAGCTGGACACAACATGGAATATAGACGTGTCCCGATTCTACGCTTGTTTCTGTTAGCGCCCCAGGCCCCAGAGGCTAAGATATTACAATACAACACACGTTATTATTAATATTGTGATTTTATACGTACCGACTCTACCGACACTGTTGCTAAGCATTTCACACCTTGTATCCATGTAGATATAGTGTTTATAATCGGTTGGCTTGAGCAATAATACTGATATGAGAAACGTGCAAAAATATTGTGCACCATTTTGTGCAAAAGATCTTGAACTATTTAGTGCAGAAATCTTGCACTATTTCGTGCAGAATATCTTGCAGTATTTAGTGTAAATGACAGATCTGCGAATGAATATCGGTTGTTTATAGTGAATTTAATTTCCTAAAGATCTGTTTCTATATTAAATTTAAAACAAATTATAACTGCTTTAATAGGGATGCTATTTAGAAAGAATATGTACTTTTCATATTTGGTTCCTATAAATATTTAATTTGAAAATTATTTATATTACAAAAGTATAACGCATGACATTATATTTAACTATAATACCTTCCATTGTATGATAATAATGAATAAAAATAACTAGGTATAACTGAAGTGGCTTGTAGGTCAATTAGAAATCGTAAAGTTTCACGTTTCTCGGTATATTTAGAGTGAGTTAAATATACTTACTGAATTACTAATCGAAGGTGGCGCCAATGAAAATGACACTCGGATTAATCCATCTAAATGTATTCTTTATTGCTTTTCAATAAGGTTTGCTTTTGACGCTTGCGTCATCTGTACGTTTGTTACAAAATACGAAATAACATTATACCAAGTATGAGGTAAAACGTCCTATTACTGGCCATCTCCAATTACTGGCCACTTTTAGTAACTGTTACTATTCTCTTCAACAAGAGTTCCACTGAAAGTATGCAATGTTATTTTTCAATGTAACACTTGTTTATGGGAAATAGTTACCAGTTACTGAAAGTGGTCAATAACTAGAGGTGGTCAGTAATGGGACGTTTTAATTCAATCAATGATATCGCTCTAATTCTGTTTTACCGGCGATGTAAAAGGACAATATGGCGCCCTAATTTTAAGGTTTATTTAACAAGCAGTGCAATATTCAATATAAAACCACTGCCATATAATAAAACTTGTTAAAATCGCTAGCAAATTAGCAACATTTTTTATGATATTAGCTTAATTATATAAACAATGTCTTATCTTAAACATACACTTTTCAATAAGAGTTTATTAATAATACTCCATTTATTGTATGTAATAAAATAATATTCACTACCTATTAAAATTTAAATGAAAAAGAAATAAAATAAAATAGGCATTGTTTTAATTTTCTATTACCAAAATAAGTGTCACACTTTATTTTTAAGATGACTAGATTTTTTATTAATTTTAATTAAATAAAATTGTCGTACGACGTGGGGAATCGGACCATTTTTTATACCACAAATTGACTTTTATTTTATTGGATAATATTATTATATTTATAGATAAAATCCCGGATGTTGCAGTGACCGAGCTCTTAGGGCAACGCTTTGGTAAACTTTTTGTTCTTAAAAATAACTGACAAACCAATTTTCTTCAAACATTTTTTTTTATCTTTTGCCGTTTGCCCAGGGAGGTCCTATAAGCCGTCCGTAAATGTTTACAAAAATATAATAAAGCTTAGAACAAAGTTTAAATTATAACAATGAACAAGTTAAGTTCGTTCTAATAAATGAGTTTAAAGATCAAAGACAGAAATCTTTTTACGTAATTTTCGATCAAGTTTGATTAGGTCAGACATTTCGATAATTTTAAACGGCTTTTTTACATTCAATCGAACCATAGAAAAACAAACTTGAAAAAATATCACATTTTAACCTCTGTAATCATATCTCACTATTTGTGATTATTAATATTATTAACTATAAGCAGAATAATTATTATGTAATTAATTATTATTATTTTTTAACATTCTAGTCTTTCGTTTATGACCGTAATGTATTATCGATATAATTTTGTCTTTTTTTATGTTTAAGTGTAAAATTTAGTTTTCCGTTTAGCTAAATGAGATTTTTTTGGATTAGTCGAGTATCGAGTATTATTATGATTATAAGCGCATATACTTCGAAGATACTTTCTAACTAAAATATGCCTTTGGAAGATAGCAGAGAGAGAAAAAGAAAGATAAGATTTAGAGTAGTGTTTCCCGAGGTTGAACTTCAGGCGGACTTAACAGAGGGTAGAGATAGAGAGACATATACTACAACCTCTGGTAGAGGCTTAAATTTTTGCTACAGTTAAATAAATTAGCTACATTTGAAATTTTTGAAGAATGTGGTATTTTGTAAAAGACATTATCTCGGAAACTTAGGTCTAAGGAGACGTCTTTTATCTTATATTGTAGCAAATTTAGTCTTCTCTAAAGACTCTAAAGATAGATTCGGATGTGTACTAGTACTACAATATTCTGAGACAATTATATTAAAATAATGACACACTTTTGTAAAAACTTTAATTGTTTGCGGTGGCCCTAGGTATGCAATTTTGCAGCCTACTGTTCATTCACTGTACATACGTGATTTTTAAAATTGACAGACTTAAAACAAAAAACGATAACATACTTGGTTATGTTTCTTCTATGTCATTTTTCATTAATATTATCAGTAACACGGCTAATTTTAATTTTAAACAATGGTATTAGAATTGGAGCCCGGTGCGTACTAAAAATAAGAACTGCTAACTTTTTTGATACTAAAACATCGCATGAAGCGTCACTGCTATCTTGTTTAGGCATATTTATTGAATAAAGTTGAAATATAGATCAATACTTTACGTTAATGTACCCATTTTTGTGAAGAAAGTGTCGAACAAAATATCCACTGAGTTTCCAAAGATCTGATCTTTTATTATCTATCGCGAAATTATGATATTTTAGTCGATGAACTCTTTAAAAAAAGAACTAGTGTAGAAAGTCCTATTACTGGCCGCGTCCCGTTATTGGCCGCTTTATTCGTTCCACTGAAAGTACGCGTAATATTATTTCGAACGATTGAAGAAAATAGTAACCAGTTACTGGAAGTGGCCAATGATTGGAGATGGCCAATAATAGGACATATTATCCTAGTACGGTTATAAAGTTATAATAACCGAAGGATTTTATATAAAACTAAATATTGGAAGAGTTTTCTATGTAGCCTTTTTAAAATTTATATGTTTACCAGAACTGATTATATATTATTTGAATTTATATAAATTGACTTATTTTTATTGCTTATTATTTATTAAAAAAAATGCTGATCGCTTTTAAAAATTAACACACATGAACATTACCATGACCGCATTTCTGTTTGTAAGATATCATTATTACTTTGTTTTTGGATAATTTTAATGGCGTTTTCGAGAATCTGATGATACTTTGACTTCAAAGAATTGATTATGTCTGTAAAATAGTGCATATAGAATTGATGAACTGAAAAATAGCAAATTTGTTTAATCAAGAATTTGCGGTCAGATTGTTTATGCGGTTACATCTTTTACGCAAACACACACGATAATAAGTCATTACTAATATTAAAATTATTAATAAAATAACAATTCCACAATGCATTTATATTATATCGTCAATTGAATAAAATTTATCGGAAAATTACTTAAGTATGTAAGAAATGAAATTGGCAAGAAACCTAATAATTAGTAACAAAGCGTAAAATCAAAAATTGTTGAAGAATATCCTAGAATAAGATTCGTATTGTTATAAAAAAAACTGTATCGATCTAGGCGTAGATTTTGCTAAATTTGAATATGAAATTTTGCATTTTATAATATTCAAAATATGTAATGCTGTTTTGTAAAGCAAAGCGAGATGCAGATATATCAATATCTCTTTCCAATGAGAGGTGAAAACAAAATTGTATTGACTTGTCTCCTTCCAAAGTTTTAAAGGTGCAAAGTTTTAAATTACCAAAGAAAAATATAAATGACTCGAAACATGGCACAATCAATATATGTATTATTAATTAAATAACAGTTTTTATTCGTATTTAAATTTGCATTTCTTTTTTCTTTTTTAAATTTTTATTGGTCAAGACAATCTTTGTTTTCACCTTCCATAAATTGTATTTATTATTTAAAATTATTTACCTGTGCTTGTTTAACGGTAGGTGCCATCCGTTATTAGAATACTTTTTATATTGACCGGCTATTGCATGGCAAATGTTTGTAATTTTCCTACATCTTACTTACATAATAAAACTTTACTAGTTTCTATAGGATGGTTAGACTTGTTAAACCAATCAGCTAGAATACTGACACGATATCGCAATGTGCCCCGTACCACAGAATGTGTAATAGTACCCCGTACCTTATGGGCGGTTTAGATTGTTCAAGCTGTAAGTATAGTGCATAGTACAGTTGATAAGTTGGAACGTATAAACGGTTATGCCAGTGGGCTTTCAAATTCAAGTTTCCTTTCAAGCCAATGTACCAACTTGAATGCAAGTGCTCTACTTATGCATTGTAGGTATAAATCGTCCATAATGTAAACCGCTCATTACATGAAATAGATGAAGATAGAAGATAAAAATCCTTTCTACGAACATTTGCTATGCCTGCCTGCTTTGTTATTTATTAAATCCAACAAAATAGAAACTCTGGTCTTGTTTTGGTTTGACTCGTTTTTTTTCTTGAATCTTCAGAACGAATGTTAAATCAAAACAGATCCAGGTGTCTGAGGCCCGTATGTATAAACGCAACTTATATTAGATAAGATTTATTATCCCAACTAAGCCATGAAGTGAAGATGAAAACGCATGTGAAAACGCCACAAAAAAGAAAATCCCCACAGAAAGATTAATTTAATACGCAGTTGTATTTATAAATAGGTACGGGCCTCGTTCCTAGTAAATATCTTTCCTAAAACTTGTATCGAATGATATCCACTATATACCTACCCACACTATATTATAATTTCTATGTAAATCTAAATTATTGACTAATAATAAATTGCAATTACGCGAATTATCTCAATACTTAATATTATTTTATGTAAATACCTAAATAAAGAAACATTGAAAGAATATTGTTGTTTTGACTTACTATTCCTTGATACCTCTACCCTCACCCGCATCGCACTATTTTTATTATTCACTCACCCTCACCCACTCTCTCAAAGAAGGAAGATACGTATATGGACTATAGTATTTCCAACTGAGTTTTAGAAAAAAGGTAAACAAAGTTTCATGTCTTTAAATTCAAAAACACATTTCAAAAATAAATGATACGTGTTAGCAAATTAGATAGGTGACTAAAACTACTAATTTATTATGTTGTCGTATACCCCTGTTCCACCTATCCCCTGAATCTAATAGCTAAAACTTATTTTAGAATTAAGATCTTCGATTAAATGACATAAAACTTTGTTTACCTTTTTTCTAAACCTCAGTTGGAAATACTATAGGACATTCTTTTTAATCTGCTCAATGGGGTTTCCTTCGTTCTATGTATTGTAGCAGTGTTGGGCAAAAAGTGATTAATTTATTTCTAT
>JARACY010001370.1:0-60037 GCA_029255725.1 Scrobipalpa atriplicella | reverse complement strand
TGGAGAGAACTGGCACTAGATCGAGAAAAATGGAAAGAAGGGAGGGAGGCCTTTGCCCTGCAGTGGGACACCACAGGCTCATAAAAAAAAAAAAAAAAAAAACAATCCTAATTATACCATAAAACAATGAAACATTTTAAAATCAGATAAAAATAATGAATAATCTATTTGCTTGTCAATGTAACGATCCTTTTCTGTAGAGCGAAAATCCAGTCAGTATCAGTGGCATTACCCCACTATACTATTCCGTAGGACATGACACTATGAATAACTACGATCTGTCTACTAAAACTTTGGTGATAAAAAATAAAAAAGAGTAAAGCAATTGAATATTACTTGCCTTCGCATCCTTTGCTTTTGAAGTGGATGTAGTCGTTGTTTTGGAACTGAAAACAAAAATGGTATGTTACTGTAAAAGCAAGAAGTGAAGTTACTTAACATTAGGGTTGGTATAACCCTGACTGGTAAAAGTCCGAAAAGTATTCAGCTACAATTTACAGATACTTGCACATTCTCTGTTAACTTGTAACGACTTTAAATTAAAAACGGGACAAAATATGAATTAAACTTAAAACTAAGTTTCGGTAAAAACCTGCAAATAGATAAGTTTTTACCATGAACTTGATACCAGGCAATTCCTTCTGGCTCATGGTGAGGTTGTCGGCCCAGGCCTTGACGCCGAGCAGGTAGCCGAGGTGCGGCATGTACAGCATCGTACACTCCTCGATGAAGGGCGGCAGGCGCTCCAGCTCCACCTTGGCCGTCTCCGACATCAGCCCGTGCAGGCTTGCCATCGTTTGCTTCTCTGCAAATATCGATTCGTGGAGAGCATGACAGAACTAAATCTTAACCAAAATTGTTGCCGTCCCTTTTTGTTCTCTCGGGATAGACAGTAACAGGTTTTAGTCAAGATTTAATGATTTTGTACGCTTACGAATCGATACCATTGCACTTATAATATGTAGTTTCAGGTTTGTTGCCTTTGCATTAGAAAGAATAACGATTCTGGTGAAATGTCCAAGGGTTGCCAGATTTAATTGTTGGCATAGAATTCGGGACAACCAATTAGACTATTGCGAGCGAAGAGAGCGAGACATTTCACGTTACCGATCGAGGTATATTAAGTTACATCCATATATCGAAGTATATTAGAAATAGATGTGATAATCGATAGCTTGTAGTTTGTAGCCAACAACAGCTTACTTCTATCCAGTTCTGGGTCCACTCCGGCTTTCACGGTGAACTTGCCCTCAGACTTTGACAGATCGAAGTCGATTATGCGGTTCATGTACAGCGCCATCTATATTAGAAAAGTTTATTGAAGATTATTACTTCGTATAAAATTCATTGTTACTTACAACTGAGTTATGGCCAAATCGATGATATCTTTATAAATAACTAATTTATCGAATCGCTAGATAATAAGTAATAGTTGAGGGATAAGAATTGTTTGTTTTCCTCACCTCGTACAGTTTGTTGTTGTCACACGCGGCCAGTTCCTCAATGAACCCCCCCGCGCCGCGCCCCGCGCTCTCGCACATCTCACAGATCAACACCGCGTTGTATAGAGTCTAAAAAACAACACATACGAATATTCTATGGGTGTGCTGCTGATTGATTACTCCTTGTTTTGAATATCCGTCGTCAATAAAAATCATAATTTTTCAAATCATATTACCATATTATATTACTAAACATTTAAATAATTTTTAGAAAAAAAAATATGGAACACTTACGTTGTAAAGCGATTTCCATTGATAAGATTTTGCTGACAAAGCTTTGATTTTCGCCAAGATTCCCTAAAACAGAAATTAGTTAGTATCTGTGGTTAGTATTCAACATTTACAGGAAAATATTTATTTGTATAATCAAGAAACTGAATTTCACAGTATTTTCAATTTTACGAGAAAAATGTTACGCCAAGGGGCTGAAAACTAGTGTTAAGTATAACGAACTAAGGTGTATAAAGTGATATTACATTGACGTTCCTGATGAATCGCAACGAGGAGCAAATGTTCCTCATGAGGGACTCGCTCTGCGGCTTCATGAAGAATGCGACCACGTCCTGTCTGCGGTTCAGCGTCGTCAGATCAGTCGTCGGATGTTGCATTAGTACTCTGTACAAATACATAATTAAGTACCTAGTGTACCTACACAAAAATTGTAGTTAAACAAAATTTGCTTCCTTCATACAAAATTGTTGTTGAGATGAGCATTTTGTATGGAGAAGGCAACATTATTTTTCGAGATATAATTTTTGCGCATTTTAACAGTTGTGTGGTATTGGTATCATTGGTTTGGTAGAAGGAACGCAGTTGATTAATTTGCACATACACATTTTTTTAAGTTTTTAATTAGACTTTCAGAATAAGTTTTATCACCTCATCTTACTCTGGCCGACCTTCGATGAGCATTTGCTGTAGATGTGGAAGAGACTGAGCCCTTCCTTGTTGGAGCCGTGCACTCCTTTCTTGAACCCGCTCGGGTGCGACACAGTGCTGAAGATCTGCAGACCGCGCCACGTGTCACAGTCTATTGTTACTATGTCTGCCCTGAATAAAAAAAAAATACGATGGGTTTGTTCTAGACACATGAGCGAGTGCGTTATATCACTTACGAGGTATTACTAACTTATGCATGGCGAGCATAACGATTGCGTGATATCTCGTTATTGAGCGAGGTATATCAACTTCAACTTGCATGGCGAGCGTAGCAAGCGCGAGATATCATGATTGAGTTACATTACGAGTAACTTAAATGGCAAACGTAACGCTATTGAGTGAGGAAGATATCACGTTATTGAGCGAAGAATATCAACTTATATGGCGAGCGTAGCGGGCACAAGATATTACGTTCTTGAGCGAGGTAGGTATATTATATATAACTTATATGGCGAGGAGTGTAGCGAGCACAAGATATATTGAACGAGGTATATTAAAAAAATACAAATCGTTTGTGGAAATTGACTTACAGAGAAATCTTCTTCAAGCTAAAGAACTGTGGCTTGGTCTGCATGTCCAGGTTGAGATTCGCCCAGTTCAAGTCCAGATACCGCAACAAGGCTCCCAGCGCGTGCACTGTCAGAGTCTGGTTGAAGTCGACCACGGTGCGGAGGAACAGAGTGCGTTCTTCCTCCGTGCAGTTGGGAGGTTCGTACGGGAGGGACAGGCAGAGAATGCGGCGCTTGCATGCTTCGAAACCTAAAGTAGTATAGTGGTACTTAATTAATAATTATGCCTTCGTCCGTCCGTCTTTCTATCAGCGGGCTGTATCTCGTGAACCGTACACTGTTGAAACCTGTTTGTTACTTACTATACTCCTTAGCAGACACAAACACCAATCTACACCTGCCTTCATCACTCCCCTCATTATCGAAGACTGTATTTTTAACCGTCTTTACGAAGGCGCCTTGGGTCTTCCCATCTATCATCAGTCGCACCGGACATACTTGGCGGTAGAGGTTCAGAAACATCTGGTATTCTGGTGCACGGTCTACTATCTCATCCAGAATGTGGAGCTGGTTAAGAAATTGAGTGATGGTTAGTATTCTAGTGGTACTGGTGTGGTGATAGATGAAGTAGTTCAGGTCTAGCGTGCGTGATTATACCTTCTTGGATAGCCTTTCCAAATAGTACCTAAGTAGGTATAGTACCTAATTTGCGAGAAGGCCAGAGGTAACAGAGATTGAGTGAGACAGCGATGGAGGAGCGAGCTGACCAAGAAAGTTCAAGACCATCCAAAAATGTTTTGCAAAGGTAAAAAGAAGATGAAATTGAGTGTTTACAAAAATAATATCCAGACCTCTCCAGTTTGTAGGGTGTAGTAGGCAGCCCCTAGCTTGCCTGATCGGTTGTACACGACCAGAAGTCTCTATGGAATAAAATATGATAAAGCAGCATAAAATATGTAAGTAAATTCTATAAAATAAAATGAGTATGAGTAACCTGTACGAATGTAGGTATAGTATAACCGCACTACTTTCATGACGCCAATCATTAGTAAGTGGGTCGGCGTTATTTGGGTTATGTTATAAAAAATATTATTCTCATTAATTAATGGTTGATTGTTTAGGGACTTAGGGAGTATGGGGCTAGGACACGAAATTTATTAAGTTTTGTCATGTAGGTACTGTGTGTACTGTGTACTTAGCGTCGTCGTTATATACCTAAATATATCAGGGATCCATTTACATGTTACTTACGCTAGTAGAGCAGTTTTCACCCTATACAAATTAAATAAAATACAGTTTTGTGATTTTTCTACATAAACTTAGAAGAATTTTTTTTTATTCTCTACGTCTACGCTATATGTTACGGCGTAGCACTACGTAGCTCGTAGCAATCCAGATTTTACATATTCCATGTCAGAGGCCTATTAGCTTCCTATTTATTTATTGACATTTATTTATTTATTGTTTATTTATTTGTTTAGGTCGTTTACGCTCTGCCTACCCCATTAGGGATAAATGCGTGATTATATGTATGTATGTATATTTGCAAACAAACCTCTTCATTATCAGACTCGGCTTCGCTGGTCTCCTGGTTCGCATTCATGTTGGAATTAACGCTCACGTCTTTGTTCCTAAAATAATAATTTCATGTAACCTACCTAATATAGAAATTGTTTCACGTTATGTTTTTATAGGTAGGTACTTCTTACCATGGAGTTTGCAGCTGATCGGAAATAATGTAGGTAACAATAAATAGTAGGTATAGTGGTATTGTGGTTTTAATGGTTTTTATCTCACGACTGCCGCTAGGCCATACTTGTGATTGTGCGTGCGTACAGACACGCCACCTCGTGCTTAACAAACTCACGCACACTAAAACAATATAAATACAAACACAAGTATGAAAAAGCGGCAGTCAAACACATGTTTTTGATTTGTTGACCTAATTTATGAGTTGCTTACTTAATAATTTTTATTAGTTCGAATTAATGTAGAGACAATTTAATAAAATACGTTGGGAGACCTCGTTGGGGGGACCGCTATGTAAATAAAAAAGTTTATAGGGAGAACATACCTTCGGCATCTTGCTATCACAAAATTCTGATTACCGCTGGTTGAGCTAGGAGCACTTGTGGTACCCTGAGCCACACTTAGAGTCCCAGCCGATGTGCTTACATCCATTATTTTTATTTATTCCGCAATATTTAGTAACCATTTCATACCTAATCTGAAAAGAATAAAATTACGTTCCGTTTGAGCAATGGCGCATTACTTTCCCGCCAATTTTTTATTTTTATTTTGGCACTTGGCACCAAATCACCAACTTGAAATAAAATAATAAAAATGTAAAAAAAAGTTGATGTAGGCTATATTATACAAAGACCTGGCCGCAACAAACAAAAAATTCCAAAAGCGAAACTTAAAAAAACAGTTCCAATAAATGTAAAGAGGATCGACTTTATTGGTTTTTTTTTGTGTAAATAATTAATGTAAATATCCGGAATTTCTACCAAACGGAAGAGAAAAAATAATATTTTATATAATAATATTTTTAATATATTACAAATAACTCATTTTTTTTGAGGTATTCGTAATTTTACTGCAGGATATATTTTAAAGGGGTATATATATTCCCACTATAAAAATAATGCATTCCGCTTTAACCACCTCGGCTTTAAAAGTAATGGAACGCACTTTAAGAGTAATAGTTTCCACTTTAAAAATACTCAGCTTTAAATTAATGCAACGCACTATAAGAGTAATAATGGCTTCCACTGTAAATATACTCAGCTTTGAAAATAATTGAATCCACTTTAAAAGTAATAATTTCAACTATAATGTGCTTAGCTTTAAAATTAATATTTTGCACTATGATATGCTAAGCTTTAAAATGAATTTTACTGTAATGAGTACAATTTAATTTTGTATGTAGTAGACGTGTATGATTGTAGTAAATAATACATTAATTTGAATATACAGCTTGTAAAAATTTGCAAACTACATTTAAGGGTATGAATGTATGAACTTTGTGTAGATTTGTGCTCTCCAACTCTCAAATCCGAGCAAATAACCTATTCGATCTTCGCGGGACTGAAAACGGAACGCAATTTTAAGGCCTAATCACACCAACGTACAAAAGTCAAATAACCGCTGCGCTGCGACGGACTAGTGCCACCCAGGGGTGCGTTCACGCATGCACCTTGGGAAGAGTAACTATGTCAAAATGAAATTTGGCGATATTTTCTAGTGGTAATTAGCTCGAGAATGGCGTGGCAAACATAGATAATTCCCCTCATCTTCCCCTAGGTGCTTTTGTGAGCGCACTCCAGTGCCACCAACTAAAAAAACGCACCTGTCACTGTCACAGTTAAAGTGCATTTATTATTTTTAAATGAAAAATAGTGCAGAACATTATTGTTAAAGTTAAAAATCTTAAATTATAGTTGTTCTATTACTTTGTAGTGCAAAACATTATTGTTAAAGTGAAAATATTTAGTAAAAGTTGTTTTATTATTTTCTAGTTCAAGCCATTATCATTTTAGCTGGTTCCAATTAATTTAAAGTGCAGAATAATACATCCCTATTTTATATATCGATTTATTAATTATTTCACTAGTCATTTCATTGCCTATCTGTTATGGCTCCATTTCTGAATGTGGTGGTTTGATTTGATTTATCTTATCAATCAATCAATGAACCAAACTGAATTGAAATGTTAGTTTAAGTACAGTTTTCTATCAGAAAACCGTCACAAAAATATTGAACATGAACGTCATGAGCATAATTACTCAGAATAATAGCCTAATATTATATCACATGTTTATCACAGATCTTGAACGAAATGAAAGTATTTCAAAGGTAGTACTTATCAGCAGACATTCTGTTAGCGCGTTTTAATAACCATGTGGCGCCATCTAGTTTATAGCAGTCGCCTGTTCAGTCTAGACTCAACTCAACCCCCTTCCCCCTACCACAGATTACTTATGAGCGCGGCGGTCGCCCACCCCACTGATTAGAGAAAGTCGCTGCCGCTCCCTAATAGATAGGCTGTCATTCTGATTTTGTATGAAAAACTGTGAAAACCGCTGTCGCCAGTCGCACACATTCAAAGAAATACGTTGTATTTTCACTACACAAAAACGCTCGATGCTATTGGTTGCCCACAAACAGTTGAATAATATATCTATTCCACGTATTCTCTAGTGATAGACAAAGATAGAATAATAATCAATAATAATGTTGCCAACAAGAACATATTTTGCACAATTTTCGGGCTAACTTTTGTTTGAATGAAGCTCATCATTTTGCCCAATAAAAATAAGGGTAAGCACGCACTGCGATTTTTATTTGCAAAATCTGTGATGTATGATGTTGTATGAAGGTGCACGCACTTCAGTAAAAAATCGCGCGAGATTCCAAATACAAATGAGCGAATATTTCCGCGCCAGCAACTTTTTTCCCGCAAGCAAAAACGCCTTGCGTGTTTACTCTTCAAAAATTCAATTCTTAATTAATGGCTTTTGTGTAATCACAATTCTGCCAATGTCACGTAAATTATTGATAAATTATATAAGGGCGAGTCTAATATTGAGACACGTGAAGTCAAAGATACCCTTCTCCTTCAAGAGAAAGGTACAGACTCTTACTCTTAGACAATTGACAGTTTTGACATTTGTAATTTTTTGACATTTGACATTGAATTTTTTTTGACATTTGACATTTTTACGTTTGACATTTTTGACTTTTGACATTTGTCATTTTTTTACTAGTAAAATTTCACTCACCAATTTTTCATAACGCGCCTAAAGAAGTATAACTTACATTGTAAATTGTATTTGGAAATTTTGGAATCTCGCGCAAATATATTTTCCGTAAACGTGCGTGCACCTTCATATTTTGGCGATTTTTTTCGCGCGATAAAATATCGCAGTGCGAGCTTACCCTTATCAATTTACAAATTTGATTGGCAACCCAGACCAGGGATGTGGTAAAATTCTGTAAGTTATCGATTAAAGTCGTTCGTTTTACGAACACAAATGTTAACAAGGATTTGATTAGAGCTATGTTTTTTGGGTGTTTTAAATTATTTTAGATGATAATTTTATTTCTGTATAGATAGTGTTAAAGTATTAGACTGATAACAACATATGATGATGAGTGGCACGCAGCTGACAGTTATAATAGTAAAGACAAGTTCCTATTTATTTTGGTGGTGTCAGCGGCCGGAGTCAATTTGTATGGGAGGGCCATTTTTTTTTTCATATTTCGACCTATGTTCCTTGGGGAAAGTTGTTGAGGTTGATGACAGAAATCCACCCTGAAAATATTTGTACTTAATTTAAAAAGACCTTATATAAGTGTACTATATTATTTTGTGTCAGGGGTGAAAGAGTGCAAAAATCCCAGCCCGCGAGTGAGCGAAAGAGACGAAAAGGTGTAGATGCACTTAGGAAAGTTGTTCAGTTTCATGGGTACGTTCAAATCTTAAAATTTGATCAGCAATTTTTACACTAAAAAGTTTCACTAGTTCGGACAACCGGAACCGGACTTGCAATTGCAACCGAACTACTGACACTAGAGGCCGATTTGATAATACTGTAGCAGTAAGTAATATACTCGTATTAACTAATCTAAGAGCATTATAGTGGGACACATAATGGCTGCATAAAAAGAAGAACATTGAAATAAAACTTCAGTTTGGTGGCATTGTTTTTCGCAATTTCCCACCAGTAATTTTTATTTTGTTTTGCCGCTTTTATTAAGGCAAAGGTGAGTGAGGGTACAGCCTAGGACTTGGCCCTAGTGGATGGTCCATACAAAAGACCACATGGAAATCTATAAAAAAAACTAAATACCAAATTAACAACAAAATAAGGAAATAATGTTGTATGAAATTCCATTTTTTCCGTGTTTTTGAATCATTATTTCCTTATTTTGTTGTTAAATTGGTATTATTGGGTTGGTATCCGTCAGTATGGCACTTCGCGTATTGTTTTTTCTTACGTGCATGTTTGAGAAAAAATATAGTATTGTATAGGTACTTAGTCCAGGCCAAAGTCTTATACATATGAGGAAGTCGCAGACAAATGTTAGCAATAAGAATGATCGTTGTTTTTTTAGGAATTAGTAGTACACTTATTAGTACACTTCCCGCTAAATGAATGTAAGACTTCCCGCTAAACGAACATCGATATCGATAAATTCAATTGATTGATCATTGAACAACACTAGTGATATATCAAAATCATTTTGTGTTTAAACCAACAATTTCTTGAAAAAAGTAGTGTTTGTGACTATCCGATGGTAGAAAATTCTGTCTTTTTTCAAGGTACTTGTTTTATAATTTTTCAGACAAGTAATTATTGTAAAATGTGGATTTTTTTCGAAAAATATTACTAAGCGGCGCATTGAGAAGAAATTGGGCAAGACTGACGTAAGATTCCAAGCGCTTGACGGATATAGGTACTGAGTACCTAACAGTGGCACGCGTCAAAAGCTCACATCGCCCTTCTATCGGGGAGCGCTAGCTCCATTTACTCTTCTGTGGCCCACCTCTACCCTACACTACATTACCAAACATCACCCGTGAAAGCTACGCACAAAATAGAATTGGGTGTAATAATTGGGTGTAATGGGTGTAAACATGTAAGAATTTCGTGATAGTTGTTCATTTTCGTTGACCGAGCAACCCCTTTCAGGTTTCAGTTTTCGGTAGGCTGTCCCATACACCCGGTATAAGATTTAAGATTTTATGTCAAAATAATCATCATCTGATGTAGAGCAGCTTTTTTGGTTGGTACGAATTCCACGTTCCTAATTATTATTGACAGTTTTCTGAATATCAGGTCTCAAAAAATGTAAAAAAGTGCTTTTATCGTGTGCTATGAAGACGTTCTGTTAGCGCGTGTTTTAAAAAGCATGTGGCGCCATCTAGTTCAGTTGATTGCAGTCTAGGTCTAGACCACGACCAAGCCACGACGTAAACTAAAACCCATTGGACCAATTGGACTCTACATTTTACTAGCGTCGCTAATAGAGGGATAGCCGCTCACGAAAGACGTTAAATGACGATTCCCGTTAGACTCAAAAGTTCCTTACCGACAACCGCTATTATGAGTATAAACTCCTGAACAAAATGAAACCGGTTGTCGCATTTTAAATTGATGTAGGGGGGAAGGAGGGCGTCATAAACTTTTTGTATGGATATTTTGTTAATTTTTTTCCAAGAAACCAATCGAGTGGGGTATCAAATGAAAGGTTAAAAACGAGTTGATTCCAAAAATTTACCGTACTACAACATTACTGCTTGAATTTATTCATTTAATTTATTATTACAGCTATTTCGATAAACAATCATTTTAATCACATGTTTAGGTTCTTCTTGACCAGAAATGGCTGAATATTAAAAAAAAAAAAAAAACATTTAGCCTTTAAGAGCCCAAACATGTGGTATTTAAAAATGTTTTATTTTATTTTATACGAAACAGCTGAATTTTATGTAAAGTGTGATATATTTTTAATATCAGCTCGATGTGCTCTTTCATTTAATACCACACTCGTGAGAAAAAAATGAAAAAGTTCATACAACAAATGGACTTATTATCTAGTAACTTAGGCTAGCCTATTAAAAAAAGTGATTGCCAATTTAATCGAGACAACGATATCAAGACTACAGGTTTTAATTAGAAAAATACGTTTGAATATGAATAAAGTTTATTAAAATTCTTAGGTATTGCATGACTAGATCCTTAGTACTAACTTACTTGAAATTTTCTCTGGTTATTATTGATTCAGGTCAAATACTTATGCATAAGAGTTGGTAGTTTACAAAAACAAATTACATATTATTTAGATCATAGTGCCTGATACAATATAGCAAGAGAACATTTTCAGAACTAAATTGACTAAGAGCGTGTCGGACACGGTCATTAATAAATGACTTAGTTTTGATAATGCTTATGAATTCCGTAGTCAAACCATGGAGCAGTATAATAAACTATGTTCAAGTCAAACTGTAATGTAGGTTATTTAGACAAAATTATAATTTATAACATTCTTCATCGTTTTAATAATAAATATAACTAATTAAGTACTTACATAAGGTTATTTATTTTATGTTTTTAACGGAAAGGAGACTTGACGAAATTAAAGATACTACAGAACATTAAAAAGGCACTTATGGCAAAAATAAAATCTCATAAAGACTCTTCTAAAAGTCACAAATAGACATCCACGAATTAGGTTCTCTCCATACTCCTTAAACTACACCTAAATCCAATACACACTTAACTATACGACCAAAAAGTCCTTTTCTTCTTGGGCATCCTTCCGCCAATTGACTCTGATGTGCCGGCAAAGATGGCCGACTGCTTCTGCTGTGGGCACCACGACCGCCGCCATGCAAGACTGGACCATAGTGCGGAGAGACGCAAAGTAAATTTTCGCGCAGCGCAAGCAAGGGCCCGTGCACCAGATTTGCTGTTGAAAGAGGAGTTAGTCAGAAAGTATGTACAGAGAGCAGTTAGAAACTTCCGTGTGTAGAGTCAAACGCATAAAAGGTAAAAAATTTGCTGGTATTTATTTAGAAACTGTGTTGGCTCTCTCGTTTCTAGTGTCCTTTTCGTATGCGTTTGTTTAAAATCTGATAGTGTTTTGTGAAACATCAGCATCATCCGACTGGTAGACATGGGCCTCTGCAATCTCACCTCGCGTGGCAGGCGAATTGGCTGCTGTCATAATTACCTACTTAGTTTTTACGACGACCACGGGAAGACCTGCCATGACCAAACCTTGCGAAATATTAAAGTTCCCGTAATACATACCTCGAAAGCCAGACAGGCGAAACCGCAGCCTAGAAATAGCACACGATGGTGCGATGATGACGCGGGAGAAGCGCGTATTACTGAAACAAAGATGCTTACCTCAAAGGCTAGACAAGCAAATCCACATCCCAGGAACAGTGCACAAGGTGGTGCAATGATGACAGCTAGAAGGGTGTAGCACCAATTCCTCGCGCGGGAGAAGCAGGCATTGCTCAGCCTCCACGCACATTCGGGGCTCCGTGCACCTTCCGGCTCGCCGATGATGTCATCCCACACTATCTATAGGAAGACAAATAATAGCAGATTCATAAAAGAGGACTGAGATTTTCTTGCAAAACGTAGGTACTGTTAAGTTAAATTCGATATTCCCAGCACGCTCTGAAAATTCAGTAAGATCACTCATGAAAGTTATTATGATGGAATCTGTAGGTCGGGGAGCCAGGGGATCTAAGAGGATGGCTAGATTTCTAGAAATTAGTGAAGCATGTTTAAGTCTACCGTTGTTAAATGTATAGCTGGTTAATTTTGCTTCTTTATTATATCGATGGTCTAGAAGACAAACGTGCTAATTACAAAATTTTGATATTTTGACATTTTAATGCCAAATGTATTAAATGAAGATGCTCTACCGTTTGCACTTACCCAAATATCCTAATTCCGTCTCTTTCTTCCTAAACTGTAGGTGTACACTTATAGCAAGTGATGTCATTTCGATGCCAAATAAAATAATTATCATTATTTACCATCAATTTAAACTACAAAAAATGTTAAACAGATTTATAACATTTCGCTTGCATTTACCACGATAGACAAATAAGCTAAATGTTTTTATTATTTTTGTCATTTGGTCAATTTAGATTCCCAATTACATTAAAAGATGTTAATCTTTCCAAGATGCCGGTAGACAAATGGTTTAAGTGGTTTTAATACTACTGACATTAAATTTCAACAAAAACTAACTTCACATACAATACACGGAAGTGTTAAGTGAACATTATGTATTAAAGTTTATGTACAAACATACTAAGTAATGTCCTTTTTTACTATTTTGATTTTTTTGTTGATACCTTGGGATATTGATGTTCAAGTTAATGATAAATAATTAAAAAGATAAATACCCTAACCAAATATAGGCAGTATATACACGATTCCAATGTTCTATTTTAAGTTATAGTATCTAGAACTTTTAAGTTAATTAAAACAGTCCCCCTGAAAAGTTGATGAGTCTGTAATTATCACGTTTGTCTTCTAGACCATCGATATGAGCATGAGCCTGATAATTCCAAATAATTAGAATAAGAGCAAGCGAATGATGATTAAAATAGAGAGTCTGATTGATATGATAACGTAACTCTGCGAAAATTTGGATCTGTCAGTTATAATCATAAGCAATACAGTTGTCATATTGATCATTGCCTTCTTCAAAGCCACGAATGCACACTTGTCTGTTGGTATTTCTATGACATGACCTCTAACTGTGTCAATGACACTTCAATGTTATTATCATGTCTATTTTCAGTTCGAAGTTTTCAAGGACATCCGTATCAATTATTTAGTTTCATTGTTAACTAACTATGAAATAATTTTATCGATTATTTGGTTTCTAGCAATTGAAAAATTATTTTGAAATTGTTTGAAAAGTGAAGCTGTTTCGCAAAAGTGTGAATATTATTTTAAGTTAATAACATTGATACAAAAAACAAATATGACCCTCAATTACCTATGGACAGGAAGTATTTCAAAGATGTTGTGTACTAGAAGTTTGATGATATATTTATATATATCATCTTCCATGCTGGACTGGGAGTGATAGAAAAACATAGAATGTGCCAGCTGCATCTCCTCCCGGGCATGCTGTAAAAACCAGCTAAGGAATTTGGGGGTTTCAGTGTATTGCAGCTTAGGCGATGGGCTGACAACCCATCACTATAGCAATATACATAATCATCTGTAATAACCCTCAAAACTTGTCAGACGTGGCGGAACGACCTTTGGGTCGTTTTCGCTCTGCCTACCCCATTAGGGATAAAGGCGTGATTTTATATATAAGTTTGATGATATTTATATTATATTGTTTCTATAATTATTTAAGTATTTATTAGCTCGATGTGTAATAAGGATAACCTTATTTCGTGAACCTATTCAAAGAACAAAGCACACTGTTTTAACTTTTTCTAGTCCTGAAAAGTTTATAAAAACAATTACTGAGCCTGGCAGTGAGTTATCGTTCATTCATACACCTTCCTTGAAGGTAGCGGTCGGCAGCTGAACTGGTCACGCGATCGTCATATTGTGATTCGGTTTATTATTTTTATACCAAAACCAGAGACTTGGAGAATTACCTATATTCAAATTTCTTGCAGAATAACTGAACCTACTGTTTCTTGCTCAGAAACGTGTGAACCTCTTTAAAGTCATTATTCTATTAAATATTATAATGTAACGTTACCAATGGAATGTTAGCCCGGATGCCCGGATGGTGTAGTGGATAGGGCCGCGGCCTTCAGTGCAGGAGGTCGTGGTTCGAATCCAACCACGTACCAATGTGTTTTACGGTTTTCGAATTTCATATGTACGTTTATTCAGCGCTTTTACGGTGAAGGAAAACATCGTGAGGAAACCTGCACAACTACGAAGAAATTCAAAGGTTGTGTGTAACCTAATCTAGGATTGGGTCTGGTTTCCCTTCTGGGTTGCGGAGGTCAGATGGCAGTCGCTCTGTGTAAAAACCAGTACCCTCGTTCAATCCCCTAGATTAGGTAGCCGACCCCGTAAAATACGGGAACAAGGCTAGGAAAATGATGATGATGTTACCAATGGAATGTTACAGAAGTTGAAGGTCGTATATTGAGGCCATCACGACATGACAGTTTTGACACGTGTCACTTCCATGTCAGTGATGGCATGATTGATTATGATTATGATGATTATTGGCTACAGTAGTGCTACGGCGTAGCAGTCGTAGCATCACGTAGCAAGTCAAAAGTTTCAGCTATGCGCTTGTTATTTTAGGAATGTTTTTAAAAACATTTTAAAATCAATAATCCTTTTAAATATTTATTTAGATTTTTTTACCTACTCCTTGTGTCTCACGTTTAAACCTTATCTACTGTCAACTCCGTGTCGATAAGATTATCGTCAGGAAGAAAAAAATCTAATAAAAACAATACCTTGAACTTTAGGGTCAAACTTATAAGAGTTCTTCCACTTATCTAAAACCCTAGGACCCAATCTAGGTTCAATACCCCTATCACTACATCTACATAATGAAATACCGATACTTAAACCCATTCGAAAAAAGAAACCGTTTGCGTGTTTCTAACTGTAAAGAAGGCGTGTTCTTTTGAGGGCAAAATAAATGACTGTTTGTTGAACAATATTACTTTATTGTTCGGACATCGTTTTTTTTATCGGCCAGTGTGAAAAGGCTGTATAAATGTACAGCATTTGCTACTTTTTCAGGCTGAAAAGTGTCAGTTCACGTTCACGTTTGTAGTGGATGGGTAGCGTGCGAATTATTTCCTTGTGTCTCACGTTTAAACCTTATCTACTACTGTCAACTCCGTGTCGATAAGATTATCGTCAGGAAGAAAAAAATCTAATAAAAACAATACCTTGAACTTTAGGGTCAAACTTATAAGAGTTCTTCCACTTATCTAAAACCCTAGGACCCAATCTAGGTTCAATACCCCTATCACTACATCTACATAATGAAATACCGATACTTAAACCCATTCGAAAAAAGAAACCGTTTGCGTGTTTCTAACTGTAAAGAAGGCGTGTTCTTTTGAGGGCAAAATAAATGACTGTTTGTTGAACAATATAACTTTATTGTTCGGACATCGTTTTTTTTATCGGCCAGTGTGAAAAGGCTGTATAAATGTACAGCATTTGCTACTTTTTCAGGCTGAAAAGTGTCAGTTCACGTTCACGTTTGTAGTGGATGGGTAGCGTGCGAATTATTTCCGTCCAATTTAGATTGCAAATCGGTAGGTAGTAGGTACTTATTTACATAAGTAAGTAGTTCTTTCAACTGCTTACAATTTAAAAATAAAATATTCTTCTACGTCAGGAATTAGGCTCGTATTTATAAAGCGACCTCAAGTTTAAAAGCAATATTAAGTGTGGATTTGACTGGCCGTTTTGTACTGAAATGACATTTCTGATTCAAATTCAAACTCGCAGTCACTCTTGAGAGCTGATTATAAATACGAGCCTAAGAGTGACCCAATGGGTAGAAAAAAAATTCTACAGTTGACTCCAATACAGGAATTAATATCATGGTCCATAGAATGTTTATCTCGCAACAGTAGCGCTATTTTATGAAGAAAATGAAATGACTTTATTCACATAACAGGCTTTACAGCACGTGGTAATAAATAAAACATTTCCACCTTTATTCCAATTAAATTACCCTCAATGAAGGACTTAACTCATAGCCCTCATAGGTGCGACAGCATATTAGCATATTTATACATATTTCTATTAATAATCCCCCGATGACTTCTGACCTTTTCATCCCTTGTTTATTACGAGGGTGTTTCCGTTCTAGGGGGGATAATAAAGGGTCTTTAACAATAAATCACTCCACCTTAAAAGCTGTTGTGTATAACATACTAAAATAATCAGTTTTCTTTTATTAAGACCGGTAATTGGGCTAAGATATTAAGATGGCCAGTTTACGAGTCATATCATATCGTTTTCGTTACCATTTTATTTTATTGATCATGATCATGACATGAATAAAAATATTATAAAATGTATAACACCCAAATTAACTATATATAAAACAAAAAATACCTATTGTCAGACGAGTTTGTTACACAACAACGTGAAGCACACATTCTACAATACAAATATAAGACTTTTTGAAAATACCCGGTATATTGTTTCATAGAAGTAAAATGTAAATGAAATTGCGATGACGTCTGAAAATGTTTTACTTTTATTGTTATTATGGATTAGCATAATATTCCATTTCTATTCAATTTTCACTTAGTTCTAATGAAAATAGGCTTCACGAAAATTATTACATACCTAACTGACCGAGTACGTAACGCAAGCGAAGCGAGCTCGACTTTTCAAGAAAATTTTGAGTCAAATACGCAAAAGAATGAAAAAGTAACTGTTGGGAAGTAGGTACCCCAGTGTTTGATGATGCTGGTTTGCTGCAGGAGTTAATTAAAACCACGAAATCTATCTATTACGATAATAAATTATCAGTTATCGAACTCAACCTGCCCCATGACCCCCCTTGCATCTGTGTTTGCAAAACATGTCGCAGGCACCGACCCGAGCCCGCACCTCCTCACACCCACCTGCACGTGCTGGTTCAAGTTGTTCGGGTCTCGCTCCTCCAGCACCTCCTGAACCCGGTCTTCCTTGGCGGCCATGTTGTCGCGCGGCGCCGGCGCAGTCGTGATGAGCGTCGTCGGGACTGCCGCGCCGCCCGAGCCGAGCGGCACGTCTTCAAACGCCACGGCTTTCGCCAATTTCCTTTGTAAATAAGAGGGTCAATTGAAAGAATTAGGCTCTGGTAGTAGTAGAGTACATTATTGTGACCGAACACAAACTTCAATCAAACCTGTCATGCCGACTGCATTAAAACTACGATTAAAATACAGCCAGTACCCATTTGACAGTCGGATTGTAGTTGAATTGAAGTCCGTTTGTCTAGAGCCTGAGAACTCTTTCTAGAATATGAGCTGTTGCTTGAAAACAGCCTAGATGGATAGATATTAAAATGTAGAGCTACTACTGTTTGCATTTAAAAATAACTCCTTATCTTAGGCATTGTAAACACGAATGCAACAAAGGCATAGCTTGTTCGTAAGATAGAAAGAAAAGAAACAGTAAACCTTCTCGGCCGTGTAAAACAAAATCGAATCGAAATAGAAATTAATATACGAGGAATATGACTCCGAACATTTTATGCACTGCTGAAATTTTGTAGGATGACTAACTAAACAATACCTAAAGATTGGGGATCCACAATACTAAACAAAAACTAATTTTTAGCGCCGGAGGAATTTTCTGGAAAATTATTATTATATAAGCGCAGACCACGTCTTAAGACGGGTATTTAGTGTACCAAAAAGTTATACTGATCTTTATTTCTACTGTGGTTTTGCTTTGTTGGATATTCCAACATGAAATACCAATCTTAACTCGCTCGCACTTTGTTACATTATTGCTATTCGCTATGGTGGTTGGTGACCGACTTTATTATGGACTTTGACACGAAAGGGGTAGACCTATTGGTGACCTCATATGTTATGCCAACGTAAAATATAGTGTAGGCATTCGTATTGTATTAAATAGGTCACTATGAAAAAAAAACTATAATTTATTTATATACTTTTAGGACCTATAATTTATACTTGCGATTGTCGTTTTCGTAACAATTAACACCATCTTAATAGGACCTGTTAGCAATTTAAATGATCGTAACAAAAATAAGAAACTTGGATCCCACGACCTTCATATCAAGATTCCAAGGCCTCTTATTCAGACTACAAGGAGACAAAAATACGATGTTTTTAGAAAGAGTGAACAGGATTCTTCAGCTTACTCTACCATTAACTCGGTCTCTGTCACGTCTGAGTAAAGTCAAGGGAAATCTCATTTCACTTTCAAATATAATAAAAAAACACGTTACGTTCTTGTGCAATATCGCTTACTATAGGTCTGCTGTAAGCAATTTCTTTTTAGGAATAAGCAGTGCTTGTTGTGTCTTAATTCCCTATGTACTTCTTCTGTAAATGTTTCTGTGTACAATAAACAGTTAAATAAATAAATAAAATGTCTATCAAATCTACGCTTCGTAGCAGTCTCGTAGAATTTTGCTACGCCGCTACGATATATTAAATTTAGGCCTACAAGCAACAGGTGCATTCAAGAAAGCGAAAGTTGTCTTAAAACATAAATTAAAGAATGTCTCGTTATAAAGTCAGTTTGACAAATAGTTACATGAATAGTTTGAAAGTTTCGCACTTGCACTTTAAATGATTGTTTCCAACGATCGCGTGCAAACGCAAACAAAATTAGAAACAAAGTAGTTGAACTGCAGTAGTTTTATGGAAATACACGAGTTTGTACTTACGTTAAGTAGTTCTTGAGGTATTCAGCTTTTTTCAATTGGCACTTTCACGTACAATTCTCTTTTACACAGAAATTTCCGATAAAAGCTTTTTTTACTTTTTATCGAAAGCTTTTTGATCGCATATGGACGTGTTCCTCACTATAAGGTCATTCTGAAACTGAAACATTTCCTTCATTTGCCAACAATTTCTCTTTAGCGCATGCTCAGTGGGTCTTAAACTTTTCAAAACTTTTCCCATAGCTAATCCAATGCTGCTTATACTATCTGAACTGTTCTAGTTTTGGAATAAAACTGGTGATGGATGGTGAAGTATTTGTTTATGTGTTTTTGTTTGAGTGATTAATAATGTAGTTTGGAGTAATTTTGAGGGCAGTGACCGCGTTTCCTACATATTCGTGACGTGATGAGGTATTGCTCGTTAGTGATCGAGTGGTCATACGAGTACTTACAATATGTACCTAATGTAGGTTTAGGTGGAATATTTGATTAAAATATGACTGTGTATTTTACAACTTAACACCGTAACATTAATAGTCATATTTATTTGAATATATAAGTGATCATTTTAATTTGGTTACAAATATTTTAATGGTGCTTTCTACCCATGAAACTGAATTCTCCAAATATAAACAAAAACTTGGACCTTTTCAGCAGGTCGACGTACCGCAGCTCAATTTTATTTTCATTTATAGAGAAAAAAATAATTAGACAATATTTTGACTAAGATTGCACATATAGTCGTTGTTTGAGTTTTAAGTTTGAAATTTTTATGGAAATTTTCACTTTTTGTACTTGATGATGTTCTAATAATTTGAAAATATTCTTCAGTTTCACACACTTTCCATATACCTAATATACCTTAGTACTTAGTTTAATTATTATTTTATTCTTCTTTCAGAATTTGCTTCTTAACTTTATTTTCTAAAGGTATTCGTTACATTATCTAGACAGAAGTGGTATTTCGTAGCTTTCACAAGTATATTGCATGGATAGCATCAGAAGAAAATGTTAATGTGCCGGCGACATTTTAAAATAGTCATGGCCTTTCTAAATGGTACTTTTCACCTTTCCAAAATAGAGATATAGGGAATACCGGGTCTTAAATAAAACGTGACATTTTGTAATACAAATGTTTATTTATTTTTGGGATAAACAATGCTTATGACAACATTATATACATGCACCAATTATTTTGTATATACAGGACTATAATAATTGAATATTTCGTTCCTTTACTGTTGAGTATACAATATATTAATTTTAATTATACGTATATTAAGATTTAATATTTTAATTATAATTATGTTAATTTCATAATTCTTATTTACATTATTATTTAAACATAATATTGAGCGATTTCTGATGACATTTCTATCTTTTACGTGAAAATAATTATTGTAATTATATTGCACCTGTGACTTAATAATGATCGATAATATTTGTAAGTAGATAAAGTGTGAAAATGTGTTTTTTGGCACATTCTATTATAGAATGTGCCAGCTGCATTTTCTCCCGGGCATGCTGTAATACCAGCTAAAAGGGATTCGAGGGTTTCAGTATTGTAATTTAGGCGATGGGCTGACAACCTGTCTCTATAGCAATATACAGATCAATCTGGAATAACCCTCAAAACTTGTCAGACGTGGCGGAATGACCTTTGTTTAGGTCGTTTACGCTCTGCGTACTTCATTAGGGATAAAAGCGTGATTATATGTATGTATGTATGTGTTTGTTGGTTACCGACCAAAAAATTATTGCGGGTTTTTTATATGATGACAAAAGTACAACGTAAAGAAATCTTTTTCGTTTAAAATTCGGGGCGAGTTCGCTTCATCATCGAATCTGTCTCGATTTCTATTGGTCTAGTCTAGACTAAAGTCGAGATCAAACAAATTGCAAAAATAAATCACCAATTAGCAAATCTTGTAGAAGTTACTTATTGATGCAAATTTCTTTTCCAATAAGCACCAACGTAATCCCACCCTCAAATATGGGCTGGTAGGGTAGTGAGTGTAGCGACAATCGATCAAAAGTCGTGGGTGGTTAAAGCTCGCGTGGTCAGAGTTAACCCAGTTACCTGACCGCACCCTGGTCAACCCAGCTATTAGAATACTGGCTACTAGGCTATTACTCACATTTTATATTGTTTCGAAGGAACGTGCACTTATACAAAAGTGACCTGTGAAAAGATAGCCGGTTTATAAATGGGTTTCAGTGAAAATAAAAAAGATTTAATAGTCCGACCGATATTTTGAGGAAGTCTGTCATAAATCGTTACTAATGAGGAGAAGGGAAATGAATCAGAAATTAAAAAAAGTTTCGACAAAAATAAAGAATGAGTTTTTTTTTTTTAAAAATAAACATTTTTGTTGCATGAAGAAATGTTTCAAAGCATATTCAAGTAGTAGCTATGGGATGGGGGGTATGGGGCGAGCCTGTGTACAACTTACGTGTAGAGAGAATTGATTATTGGATAAGTTACAAACACATTTTCACTTGTTTAAAATTATGTAAAATTCTATGATGGATACATTTTATACTTGCTTATTACGTATAAGTTAGCACCGGCTCTTAAGAGTTAATTTTATAAAAAACTTTAAAATTACTTCTTCATTTTATAGTTGATTTATTTTTAAAGTTTCATATGAAATAACGTATAAAGAGACTAAGATAAGGTTATTCTAGTTAAGTCTAAATTAAAGCTCCAGAACTCTTACGGAAGACGTAACTATTGTATTGAATATAATAATTAATAATTCTAGAATTATTTCAATTATTCTATAAATCATAATAATTCATATTTCTTAATGCAAATAATATAATATAACTTTATACAAAGTGACGAATCATTTAAAGCACGCTTCGGAGTCAAATTAAAATAATATTTTTTTATTAATATGGGTTAGTTTTCCTAACAAACAAAGTTATTTAAGTACCTGTATTAAAAACATTTAAAAAACAAACATTATTTTGAAAAAAAAAAAAAAAAAATTGAAAAGAAGAATTATGATTCCAAGTTATTTACAAGTAATGATCTTTTTTAAAAATAAAACTATTTTAGCACCAGTTTTATGGGGTGCTTCTAGTGACCAATACTTAAAACTAGGTAACTATAACTACCTCGTGGTACTATACAATAGATACCTACTATCGTATATTTTTCATATTTCCCATGTTGTTTGTTATTATCACCAGCATAATATAGTAATGGGCAAACTTTTTGAAGACAAAGACATTTTGCCAATTTAAAATTCACACTTAAGCCCTTGAATTTAAGGTTGAATTTCCAACGCGCGGACTGTGTCATTCGAAATCAAGTTATTTCACCAGTACTATACCTAGTTTTAACTATCGGTCCCTTGCTAAAAGTCCCTTATACACGTTCTAGGCGCGCCTCTTCCTGACCCAAATAACTGAATGAAATAACATTATTCGCAGCAGTGAGTCGCCTGAACGCACCCTCCTTAATGATAGTACACTACAATAGAACCACTATTGGGAGCAAGAGCCTATCAAGCTGGCCTTTGTTGAAAACCACGATTTATTACCAAAATTCAAGTAGTTATAGATAAGTAGAGCTGTTGTTGAAATTAAACTAAAACTTCAAATTACACTGGTTTTCGAACGATAAATACTATGGGTAAAATTAAATTGGTACTATCATGTTGATATTATCAGGATTGGCTAGGTTTTACTTTATTAGTGCTATGATTGTTTATGGGGTAGGTAGACAATGATTGGTTTATGTTCGTATTATTATTGTTATCAACATGAATATGTAGAGTAGAACCCTGATTGCTGGATATCACTCTTCAACCCTGATTGGCTCGGCATTGTTCCTAGCTTTTTCCTGATTGACTGCTCAGTGCTCAATATTAATTTTAATATTAATTCTTTTAAAGTTGGTACTATCGTATGGCTATTTGTGTGCGTGTAGGCCTGGCTGGTCGTAGTGTTGGTACGATTGCTGGTTCGTCATCCTCTGGAACTGGCTCTGGCTCCTCTTTCGTGGTCTCACTGTGTTCAGGAATGTACTTGTTAATATTGCTTACATACTAACATAAAAATACATAGAAGTAAAAATTGCTCTTACGGCCTGGCCACGGGGCAATATCGAACAGTGCGAGCGAGAAAGCAATCGTTTGCAATTACAAAAAATGTTATGCTATCTCGCTCGTACAGCGCAAATTTTAACTATGACGAAAATCTTTTCTAACTAAGGCATAAAACTAAAGCAAATAATCTGCTAGGACCAAATTCCAATAAAATTCCAATACTAGGCCCATTGCGGTTCATGGTTTTAAAGAGCCCTTGATGCATGCATCTTTCTCCAAATTCGTTTAAAAATCATGCATTTTTTATTATATTAGTCGGTAGATGAAAAGTTTTACTACTCACTACAATTATTGTTTTTTTTTAACAAATACGAAATTAAGTATTCACCAACCGACAGAATTTTAGTATTAGCAAGCGACATTTCTACAGTTCTATTACATTCTACAGCAGATATTTAGGTCCAAGATCTAGGTTAATTATTCTATGGCATACCAAAGCTCACTCACCTTTTTGGTTTGGCGCAAGGCGGTTAGGGGTTAACTATAGCGCTACAACTCGTTCACCACCTTTGGACATACGAACAAATTGTTAAATCTAATATACTTATCACTAAGGGGCGGTCCCATCAAGTTAGAAACGAGTTTATGAGAAGATAAACAGTGTGTCAAAAATTTCGATCCCACGACCATCTTTTTTAGGCATTTTTGTATGGGAAACCATCTGTTTACAAATGGTTTACGAGTGGTTTGCGTTACCTAATGGTTTACGAGGGGTTAATCATACATGACACGAGTTTAGCTTTAACCATCCCGTTGGCAAGGCAACCATGGTGACATACGTCCATAAATGACTTCTATTGTCATTTTTATTTGGGCCGTATTTAAATTTAAAATCGTTTTTCTGAAAAATACAAAGCACAGACAGAAACTTTGAATGCAGAAATAAAAACAGCAAATTGGAATCTCTAGAACAAACCCAAAAAGTTCAAAGTTTTATAAACATTTTTAGTGACTGTGATCATAGTACCTATGATGTTCAACAATAATGAATGACCTACAATATGTAAACATAAACAAACACGTAAGTAAAGTTTGATATGTTAAATCATGATATACCATAGTAATAAACGAAATATAGGTACAAAATTAGTAACTATTCCTAGGTAGGTACTGAAAGAACTTGCGATAGATTTCATTCACCTGCATCCAAGATTATTTAGCCCTTCTGCAAAAATGCTATTCAAGTTGATACCTATCATCATCTTCCTAGCCTTCCGCAACCCAGAAGGGAAACCAGACCTAATCTTAGATTAGGTTACACAACCTTTGACCTCCTGCCAAGGAGGCCGCGGCCCTATTCACTACACCATTTGGGCTTCCTACATCATCCGGGCTTCTCAAGTTGATACCTACCTATCATATTTTAATATTTATTTGTATGTTTTATTATTATTAGCACGGACTAAAGGATGAAGTGGACATTGCTGCTGCTTTCTGTTTTGGGAAGATGATGTACAAATCCCTATAATACGCTACACCTACGTTTATTTGTCGCGTGTACTGTATGTATTTTAGCTATTCCGCAAACAATGTATTGAAGTTGATTTGATTCCTATGGCAGACGCATATAATGCTGGGAACTAGGAGACGATTTAAAAACTCTGACATCAGAGTTCATCGGGTCACACTTAGACTCGAAGAAGAATATTTTGTATAGGTATAGGACCCAATAATTTGTTTTTAGAAGTTAGAAGTTCCTTCATTTTATGCTGCTTGTGCGTAAAGGAACCTAATTAATTGTGATTTAGTTGTTATTCGATTATATTCCTAATATTTGTATCTTGTTCCAGCCTTTAAGAAGATAACAATTAATAACGTTGTTTACAAAAGAAAAGAAAGTATTGATACAGAGGTATTTACAACTAAGTTAATACCTAAGTAACTGCCTTGCCTGTGTGGTGCCGGATTAGAATAGCATCACCCCATCACTTCCTGCGGGTGTCGTAAAAGGCGACTAAAGGATTAATCCAGGGAATGGGCAGCAGCGTTCCCTGTTATACCCGCCTGCCAAGCGTGGTGAGTATGGCATATACCCCCAATTTTGGGGTGGCCTATGTCCAGCAGTGGACTGTTGTGGCTGATGATGATGAACTGCCTCTGCGGTCTGTTGGTCTGAGCATGATATTATCTATTTATTTCTCATTGAGATTCTCCCCAGTTTGGTTAAAGCAATATAGGCTGAAGCCCTTCTTGACAATTAAATAAACCAGACATTTTGCTTTCTTGGCCTAATTACTGATTCTGACTATCTGCCACAGTCGTTACAGATCTTTTGCTCCATGCTTTTTCTAAATGGGCAAAAATGTCATAGAGATATAAATAACTATGTGTACCTATATTCGTAATATTTTTTTCTGAAATTCCTTTTTGTTTTTCAGTGTTTTGAAAAAGAATTCCGTGCTTCGGAGGGCACGTTAAGCCGTCGGTCCTGGTTGCTGTCTTCGATATAGTAGTTGTTACACAAACCATGTGAGAGGCCTATTTAGCTGTGCTATTAGGTGGTTCACAATGCTAACACCAGGATTCATCGGGTCTATCGACTCGAAACCCACATGACAGAAGAAAAGTGTTTTGTATGGTGATGAAATGGTTCTCTTGATTTTATATTTGAAGTGGTTGTTACGTACAGAAAACAATTATACAACATGTTAAGAACAAATTAGTTATTATTTTATAAACCAATAAATAAAGTAATTTGTCAAAATTATAAATCTTGTTTATAAAGGGCAAGGTTGCTCTTCGTCTGATTTTTTGGCTACTGGTGCTTCATTCTGTATATTTTATCCATTGAGTCCTTTGTCTACTTGAATATCTCACACGGTTGTATTTGAGGATTATTCCCTATTATATGGCAAATTATAAATCAAAATAATACGGAAAATCCTTTGAAACAAACCAAACGGACACACTTGACAGAAAGTAAAATGACACAATGTCACAGGCCATAGATAAAATAACTGCTAGCAGTATAAATCAAAAAAGGATTTACTGTAAAATATTTCATTTTATAACATTAATTTACATAAACTAGTTAACTTTATAAGTAAAAATAATAAAAATAATCGTCATGAATGATCAGAAGTTAGATTAGAGACCTCTTTGAACTTCGTAATGAAACGATAGAAATTAATAATCATAATCAGTCATAATAAAATCTTTTTGCTTTTAAAGTTCCTGATACTAAATAAATAGGTAGGTTACCTTAGAGTTTTTATTATGAGCCTGATACTCACTTTTTAATCACAAAAAGATTTTCATCTGAGACTGCAATGAACAAAAAAAATGGTGATCATGAAAGTAGGTCAAATATTTTTTTGAATGATAACTGCTTGAACGATAAAACGCTCAAAGGAGTATCATTAATGTCCTTTTATCATAGCCACAGAATATATAATCAAGGCTTGACCCGATTGGTCGATCATAGGTTTAGGCATGGTTTAGGCAAGGAATCTGGAGGGAACGAAAGTATTAACCAAGTTTTCAAGAAAGTTTAGCAATAAACCATCTGTAAACAGCTAGTCTAAACTGTTGGTGGGCTCCAGCCTAAGAATATTATGTTAAATTCTACCAAGTCAAAGCTATTTTTAAAATAGTTTTTTTTTAAGTTTATAACAAATGCGTCAAAGCTGACAGGGAGAGGAGTATTTTAGTGTTTTCAGCACTGACCTAATGTATGGAGCAGACATCATCCAAGCAATTTATGTCCCATTTAACATGTGTGCATGCGCACATGTTCATACTAGTAGTCTGACTCGATTTTTTAATAAAAAAGAGTCAAAAAGTTAGAAACATGTCGCACTGGGGAATAAGTTTTCATAAGTAATTACGTCAATTAAATACGGACGAAATTCGTACAGACGCCTTATTTAATTTTGGGGACATGTCGTATGTTCGTGATGGCTGTTCCATATACGCTAGTATAATAGGAGTTCAGTGGTATTCAGCAAGTTTCCAGGTTTACGGAATATTTTCCCTGTTGGCGTCACGGCGTAGCGGTTCGCACCAATACGTAGTCTAGTTATTCAATTCTAAACATTGCTATGATAATCGCATAAGCATTATATCCATCTGCGAATTAACTGTTTATAGCCTACCTACTTTTTACCTCCAATTAATAAGCTTGAGGCATTTTTGTTAGTTAGGTTTTTAAGGAGGCCTTGTATTGTAAGACACATGCAAATAAAATAAGATGGGATTTTGGATAGTTGTAAAAGCTCTGCATTACTTTTACCTAAATGGCAGTAGCTAAGGGTCGTATTTATAATCAGCTCTCAAGAGTGACAGCGAATTTGAGTTTGTATCAGAAATGTCATTTCAGTACAAAACGACCTGTCAAATCCAAACTTAATATTGCTCTCAATCTTGAGATCGCTTTATAAATACGAGCCTAAGTTGACTAAGGGCTAAGTCCTTGGTGTTATACAGAGTGGCTAAAAAAATCATAATGTTCATACTTATAACTGATGGCTAAAAATATTGTAGATCTCATTCATCATTTAAGAAAAAATGCACATTGAGATTTTAATGTTACTGATTTGAGTAGTCAATATTTACTGAAATGTGACGTCATAACTCACTATTTTTATACAAAAAAGCGTTTTTGACATTTCATAAAAAGTTGCTGATTTGACTAGTAGGAAAATAGCCATAAATCTTACTACTCGTACGTTCGAGAAGTCTGCAAAGCTTGCTGAGTATGGCTAATACCCCAATCAGCCTGTACACTTTAGTACCTGATCTTGATAGGTTGTCTCAGGCTGAGCTCGGAGCCGCTGCTGGAGGGGGTGCGGGCGGCGAGGAGGCGGGGCGGGCGCGGGGTGCGGGGGGAGCGCCCTCTAGCAAACTCCAGCCGGTAGTTGTCCGAGCGGGGGGAGCCGCTGAACGCTTCTACTTCTGCTGTTGCTGGAACGAAACGAGTTGACATCATGGTGAACCAAGGGCAGTTAAAAGCCGATGTTTGACATGTATTTAACGCCGGGATAAAAAGAAATTCCTGTTTTACGTTTTTCTTCAATACGTATTGCGAGTTGACCCGTAATATTAAAATGAATCTATTTAAACCTGTAGAAGTAGAACACACTTATCAAGATAACACCACATTTTATGACTATGTAAAAGACTGGATTATGGCATTTCTATACAAGTCCATTATTGCTAGGCAGGGCAAGGTTATTCATTTTACAAGTCTCTTTACGGTCGTCAGCTACATTTCCGTTAGCTGTATATGAGCTATTGTCGAGCTGTTTAATAGCATAGTTATTTATGAGGCTTTCAGGCTTAATGAGCAATCTGTGTGATGTATATTAGTGTTGCATTTGCAATAACACGCGTGTTAAGTTTTGTTAGATGCAATCTCATTCATGAACTTGCGGTCAAAACATATCTAAAGAAATGGCGGCCAGCGAAAAAAAATAAAATAAAATCGTGCATCCTGTGGGTGGACTTGACTAGACGGTATGACGGACGGTAGCCCAAATCAGTCACATAGAGTTACCACGGTGGTCTGGTCTGCAAACTGCCCTTGTCACTCTCTTTGTTCACCTCCGGAATGATGGTCCGACGACATCTCACCAGAGCAAACTGGATGAGTATAATTATAGCCGTGAGGATTAGCACAATAGAGAAGAGGCCTATCTATACCTTACATTGGGTACTCGTAGAAGTGGGCTGTGAAGATGATGCACCAGTACGGCGTATGTCAAGAAAACAAGCGACAGACACAGTGACTGCCGCCCAGTAATTCATACTGCCTTTCGCGTAGCCAGGCAGGAGACTTATACAGTTGAGGATTCTTACCATTATAAACGACGTGTGTGGACTTGGGCATGCGCGCGCTGACGGGCGGATGCGCGTGCGCGTGGGCTGATGCGCTGTTTGTGAAGCCGCTCGCCCAGTCGCGGTATACACGGACTTCGTTGTCGCGCCATTCCACCTGGAATATGGACGAGTTCGGACATTGAACATAGGTGATATTTTTTTATTAAAATCTAGGTAGTGTAGAGGAAGGCAAAATATTCTCCCGATATTTTTTTCCGCCAAATGTAAGTGCTCGCATTTTTATTTTATGCTATGGTTTAAATAAATAAAACATAAAAATAACCGACACATGAGATAATCCATTTGAGGTTTCATTGTAGTATACGACAGGCTTTGCTTTTGAATGCGTCTCTAGTGGAGGTATTACAAGTGTTTTAGGTTACGGTGTCCGCAATACTATTAGGCAGTGCATATAAAAGGTAAAATCTTACCGGTGTGGTGCTTTTGCTTCGTCCACTGATTTCTGAAGACGCGTTGCTGTGTCGTTGTCTTCCGTCTCTTGGTCGTTCAGGCGCAGGGGATTCTCGACAGGAACCATCAGGTTCGTCTCTCGTCTGTAATAATTAATACAGACTTATTACCATCAAATTTTAGAACAAACGTTTTTTTTTTGCTTTGCTTCATTACTTATGCCCGGGAGGAGATGCAGCTGGCACATTCTATGTTTTTCAATCATATCAACTTTTTAGATGATCAAATTTATACTCTACCTTAGTGTGATGTGGGTTGGTCGGCATACTGACTGCTCCGCTGCTGACCAGTCGTAGCTGTTGTCTGATGTTCGCCTTCTCCCTCGCTCGTTTGCGTTGGAACTCTTCTTCCACTCTGTAAAAAAGAAGGTTTCTTTTATTACACGATCATCATCTTAATTAGAAGAGGAATTAATAAGATTATCGCCAGTTTAATGAGGTGTCTGCGTAAGCGTTGCTTGTCTATTGCCATTTTTAATACTATCCAGGGATTCTACTAACTTCCGAGACAGAGTCGCTGATGTAGCGAGCAGCGAGACACAACACACTGTCAAGGGTTGTCTGTCATTTTAATCGCTTGTGTACCTACCTAAAAGGCAGCGGGCGCTTTGGGCGACTGAAACCTTCAGCTCCCTGAACCACCCCTCTTCTAAAGCTTACCTCCTCATGGCCTCCAGCTCGGTTCTCCTCTGCTGTTCCTTCAGATCTGCTTCTTTAGACAGCTTCTCGGCAAGTCTCCTCCTCTCGAGTTGCCTCACAGTGGATTGGAATGTGAATCTCTTGCCACGAGCAGGGGCTGATGAGTTGCGCTGAAGACAAACACAATGGAAATGTTATTACGGTGGTGTCTTTAGCATATATGAAACATGGCTCTTTATAAACGGAGCCTGCATGAATGTTTAAAAACACTGCTGGTAGTTTTGAATACATAAAACCTGTCTTTTTTCTATAGATCCTACAAAGTGTGATGATATTTTTTTATGGAAATATCAAAAATAATTTTAATTTTCGCGTTATCCTGGGCTTATACTTATGTTTGTATAAGTACTTGAGTAGAATTTGCTCTATCTACCTATACATATATAGGTAGTAATGTTTGTTTTAAACTTTCGCGCTTTGTACACATTATTGTATTAGAACGGGTCTGAGCGCGGTTGGTTAAAGTAGGTATTTTGAGATAAATACCTTTTTTTATAGGTAGTAAGCTTGTCAAACACCACGTCTGTCCAACACAAGTTTCCACTATAACTAAGATCACAGACACATTAGAACGATGACTCATCTTCACCATCACATCAGTTTACCCAAATTTAGTTCTTATTCACGCCTAAAGAGCACGAAGTTGGACCTACATTCCCAACATCGATGATTATCATAAGTTACTGGAAAGTAAAAGTTTTCTTTGTTAGAAGAACCACATGGATTTGGGAATAGTGATGGGACGTGGATATTATTTGAATTCTAATTTCAAGTGATACGATAGCGTAAAGTCAAACGATCGATCTTTCTGATCTTTTGGAGTCTAACGACCCGATGAATCCCTATGATCGTTTAAACCTTCTATAGGCCTTTGATATGGTTCGTTTAATTACCAAAATAACGGACAGCGACCAGGACAATCGGCTTGACGCGCCTACCGAAGAACGGGAAAGTGATATTTTTCAGACAATCAGGTGATTCTGTTTGCATTGTCCAAACCAAACTGGGGACAATTTTCCCGAAATCCCGTAGAAATCAAATCTATGACCAGGAGGTAGCAGGGTCAGCAGATCAAGGCTCAGACCATAAGCCAGCTAAAAGAATTCAAAATGGCCGAATTATCCGAAAATCATCACGTCCCAACACTAGCAGCCCTGATTTGAGTGATGCATTAGCAGCTACAGCATTCAGAGCGTGCGAACAGAGAGATGGACGGAAGATAAAGCAGTTTAGTCTGCGTGCGCGCATTTAGATTTGCGCGGTTAACGCCTGCGTAAACATGCAGAGCAATCGATTCAGAGATAGTGTAAGAGGGTTATAATTTAGTTATAAAGATGTTTCTTTGTAATTTAGTAACTTAATAGTGGTACAAGCAATAAAATGCTGTTAGCTGACCACTTATATCTAAAGACGGTTGGTCACCTGTCCTTTTCTTCTCTGAGAGAAAAGAGAGGGTTGGCAAAAATTTTAGTGCCGTATCGATGGCAATTAGTGTTTATCAAATACGAAATAATTTGATGTATAAAAAATGTGTAAATTATGACATTTATAGCAAGGTAACGTAACTTATTTAACCTTCAGGAGTTGAAATCCAAGAATGTTGAATTCCACGACTCATCCTTCAACATCTTGTCCCTCCCATTACTTGAATCTTGGAAGATTTAGTTCTTTTTTATTTAAGAACTTTATTTCTTTGTTATTTAGTTTTTTTTTTTTATAGTTTTTTTTTTTGAATACTTTTGTATTCAAAAGTATCAAACTATGATGTAAACACTATAACGTGTAGGAAACCCCGGTTACGCGTGTTACAGATAACCGAAATACAGGATGTTATGTTCGTATGGATGGATGTTATATTTAGTTATACCTGATCAAAATCTGCGCGCATCCTGCAATTGCGCAACTTGACCTCTATGTGCTTACTTATAGTAATAGGCTTTGAATATTGAACCCATCGGTAGTACAAATATCATAGGGAACACGTGGTTTTAAAATATTTGGTAGTTTTTTATAAATATCAAGATACTCAAACTCTAAAATCCTTATTCTCAGATTGCAATGTACAAGATTTTCTGTACGAAAATTAAAAATGTATGTCCAACAATATTTTTTGAGAGGAGATAAATAGGAGAGTGCCTAATATTATTTTCATAATTTAAAAGGTGATATTCTCGTAAATGTCTTTACCCTATGGACCTTGATACTTCACTAAAGTTAACTTTTGGCACACTTTTGGTGCAACATAAAACTAGCCAAACAAATCATCTAGGTATTTCGATGGCAACCCAAAACTAGGCTTCGTCAATATTGACTCTATATCGCTCACAATCCCATTCCGAAATCATCTCCATGTTCCAATATTTGCTTCTACCAGTTTGTAGAGATCAAACATCTCAGGTTTGTTGAGGTCACCTCGATAGGTATAACCTCAAATGTTTATCTTTCAATATTTTGACGATTCACCAAAGGATCGTCTTTGTCTTAAGATGTTGGGCGACAATCCTTTTGTCCTCTTTTGACATTTTCGTTTGTAATGGTCTCGGGTTGGTGGGTTTTTGAGTGACGGCATTTGGGATGGATTGTTGACTTTTTGGAAAGGATGTGTTCATGTCTTGAGAAATGTATGCGTTGGGACGTGGGAAGGATTTGGTGTTACCACAAAGGCTATTTCCAGGGCTATAACGGTTTTCCTGCAAACATGAACAATTTTTGTTGTCAATGCTCAATCAGTACCTATTCTTTTCAAATTTAAATTCTAACGTTCGATTGAAATGTAAAGATCACTGTATTTATGTATAATTTGGTTTAGACAAAACACCTATTGTCTCAAAATCAGAAGTTCAAGGCAAAATGCGAGCCCTCAAAAACGTAAACCTTGGTTTTGTCGACATTTAAACCGTCGTTGATGGTAATCTTAATCTCAGGGAAACCACGGTTAAATGGCTAAACGTTAACTTACAGACGTATCACGTACATCAAGATTGGGCACGCGAAAACATCTAGCATTGTTGAGTCGGTCATGCGCGATTGGAGGTGTACTATAGTGATGTGATAGCTGACTCAAAGAGTTGACTCTTTTTGATCAGTAGTGAATTCAAGTCGCCAAGTCTAGGATATTTTTGTATACCGATGCAAAATTAATATTTTAAACTTTTTCCAATAAAAAATACTTTGACGCGTTCTGCAATAGAGTTTTTGGACTCGAGAAACATGTTTTCCTATTCTCTTACGACTTATATCCATAATTATTAGTAAATTGATCAAATGCAAAATATTTCTCAGGTTCCCTTTATGTTGATGAATATTTATCATTTTCAACTTGGTACACAATTCACTGCTGGACATGGGGCCATTTTCCCTCTCTTATTTTTTACAACATAGCAAAGAGAGTGCCTATACTTATCAACAGACTCAGTCAACTCAATTATATCCAACTCTACTCACTTGCTAGCAGAGTTTTGACATCACTAGCTGCGCAAACGCAGGCTGTATGAAGGGCAAAAATATAAACACCTATCAGATGATGATGGGAAACTGAGTTCGTTGCCTGAAGGTAACTTCAACTTTAACTTGATTACATCGTTTAGCGTACTACCTGTTACTGATGCATGATAACAACTGTAACAAAGGTGTGTCTGTACGTTAAAATGTTTATATATTTAGGCAGGTTTTAAAAAAATGTCTTTCTGTACTCAACCGATTATAATCTTCATTGTAATAGGCTAGAATGTACAATTAGACTATAAAAAAGGCTTCGTAAAAATCGTTTTGATTCGGGTACAGCTACTAGTATTTATAGTACGCCCGGGAAAAAACTTTTTTATAGAATAAAGTTAGAATTATAAAAACATGCAATAGTGACAAAAAAATATTAATGTCTTTTACGAATACCACATAATTGAGAGATAAAAAATCGATACTACGGGGAAATTCATAATCAAGATAACAGAAGCTCCTGCCGGAAGTTAGTTATTGACATGGCTTTGATAAAGTCATAAATTACGTCGCAGATTGACTATGGAAGGTGTGGGAACTTTTCACGGTACATCTAATTAATTTTGTTGGTAAAAAGTTACTTATTAAAACGGTGATCTTATATGGTATGCTGATTGGATGAGACCATTGATCCATGGCGTTATTGCATAAATTAACACGTGTTCTATTATCTAGTAACAGTACCTATTGACAGCCAGGCATCAACTGCCTCCGTGATCTAGTGGTAGACCCTTGAGTTCTGGAGACGTACGTGGAAAATTAACATATTAGGAACTGGCCGCTGACTTTGGTTCAATTCCCACATAGACCTATAAAGTTAAGGAGAAAATATAGACCAAATTGCTCGATGCCTGTCAAAAAAACTTGATCCGTATTTCGAAGGGTTTTTTGAACCGATATGTTCATTTATGACACTGCTTAAAGAGGATAAATCGGAGGACTAATAATAATTTACATTACTTGACCTTAAACCTACATGTAACATACAAAACTTTTTTTTAAACAGATGTACTTACTAAGTAGGTATTTGAATTTATAACATCAATCCTAATCCCAAACAAAGACAGGAAGACACGATGATTTCCAAACAGCATCATCTCATCATTGCGAACATTAAATCATGCATTGTGAGTTTTTCTGTCGCGCAATACGAACTGGAGCGACTTGAGACTTGAGCAACTATAGGTCTACTACTTGTGAAACAGCTGAACAAATGTTCGTTACAGACAATGACCAATGCGTGGGACCAGTGTAAGGTGGTCTGTAATCTAATAAGTTAGTTGGAGTCTAATTTGCTGCGTCTCTATATGAAAAACTATTTTGTTTATAGGTAGTTAAATAATATGAGACAAAAGAGGATATTTTTTGTATTAAATAAGCTTCAGTTACAGATGGATTATAATTTATTTTTGAAATAATTACCTTGAGTTTAAAACCTCAAAGTTCAGACATAAAGCTGTCACTGTTATTGATACTTTTTATGGAGCGAGTGATTGATGAATGACAGAGAATATCGCAGCATTATCATTGTCAAATAAGCGTAGATCATATTAAGATATATGTTCCTATAAAGTTAATCACTTATGTTCTTTGTGTTCAGAAGAAGAAATACACTATAAGATGAAAATATAGCACAAATAGTTGACGTAGTTCTTCAAACACTGGTTAATCCAATGTTTACACAGTGTCACGAGGCCTGTAACAACTACAGGCAATTGTTTTTGTTACCATTTGGACACAGTTCTGTTACTAGTTTACACAACACCATTACGCACTGTATTGTCTTAAAAACACGGTAAATTAGGTGGCGTTAAGATAACAAAAAAAAATACAAAAGTGAAAACTTATTTTAGAAGACAACAAAAACCAGTAACTAAAGGTTACTTATTCTTTGTCGCAAGTAAAAGGGACAAAAAAAGAGTAATTTTGATAAAATGTTTAATATTGTATTGAATATCACCTACTTATTTGGAATCTCTTACAAATAAAACACTCAAAACATATTTTTTTGTGTATGTAATGTAAGTATTCCATCCAAACAAATACTCTAGAAATATTTGTTGAGCAAGTATTCTAATAGGTTTTTTAAGTAAGTGCTTAAATATAATATTAGTATTTACATAGCTGTGATTACCTAATAAATATTAATCGAAAAGCAGGAACCAGTCAAACGACAATGTTGCAATCACCGGGAAGTGGTTGAAAGGAAATTGTTAAGTAAATGCTAAGTAAATATGACAATTAAAAAAACACACACCTAACAGTAGTTGTACTTATGTAAAATATATTGGGCAAAACAATAAATCAGACAGATTTGTTGTAGAAATTTAACTGATTTCCGTAGAACTATGAGTAAGTTGAAGTCTAATGCTACAAATCTGATGTTTCAAATAAAAATATAACTTTACTTACAAAATTCCTTCTTTCTTATTCAACTCAACATTAATCATTTTACTGTGACTGCAACTATTCCATACCCGCACCTAATCTACAACTTCAGAGAAGTTATTTCTATAACAGTTAGTCTATCGTTTTTGTTCTATCGACAATGAAATTGTATTCAGGGCAGTCATGCTTATTTGATTGGCTACAAAAGTTTTCCTTTTTCTTGCTCTATCGAGAGGGTTGTTGAGTCTAAAAACGATCTGATGAATCTTGGGATCAGTCAGAGTAGGCCGCTTTAGTCTCTAGGCCTCTACTACATAGTAGGTAATCTATATCAACAGCTATTCTATATCAGTGGCTATTTCTAGAACAGTTAGCCTACCGTTTTTGTTCTAATCGACAATGAAAGGTATTCAGGGCAGCCATATTTGTTTGGTGGCACTGTGACGCTGTTTCCTCTGCATTGTCTGCCCATAAAAGACGCCCTTGGGCCTTGTCAAGCTAAACAATAAGTTAGCATATAGGGTCCTAGGCAATTTCAGTAATTAATCTTGATCAGAATATACTCGAAAGTCGATCGACCCGATGAACCAGAGTTTATAAACCGCCTAATAGCCAGCTAATAGACCTCTGACTTGGTTTCTGTTACGACCACTATCAGAATGATACCGACGTTAAGCTATGAACTTTTTTTTTCTAAACGGTTTTCACCAAAAATGGTCTTTGAGACTACTCTACTGATAACAGTATATAGCAATCGCTGGTAGACAAGACAGTATGGATGCGGGAGGCATAGGGTCGGTGTATAATATTGTTTAAACATGAAGAGGCCCAGAGGAAGAAGTTGGTAGTAGAGGCAGAATAAAATGAATAGATTCTATGACATTCAATAAGTCGTCATGGAAAGTATGTTGAAGAAATTGCTACTAATTATTTTATAGAAGGCTATGTGAATGATGACTATGAACATAGATACAAATAAATGGGTGTCTGTTTGTCGGCTGCAAAACGACAACCGTACCTGATAATACCTATGATATAAATAGTATCAAACAAACTTTATGAGACATACTTAGTGAAAATGGCGTTGAAACTCTTACTACTCCATAAGGAATATAGGTGTAAGTTTGATGTAAGAATGTTTAAGTGTTTAGTTTTTATTAAAATTATTAAGTGCGTCCAAGGTTGAAGCAAGTATACCTTTCTGGAATGTAAAGTAAGACACAGTATAACGCATTGTGCAAAATCGATCATGAATAAATTATTTTATTGATGTTTGTTTGCATTATTGTTGCTGTTCAGCGCAGAATATTGATAAGCAAGCATAAGTATTTGCATAGTACCTAACTAGTTTGGCCTAACGTGTTTTGAGTGTCTTCCAAAACACTGAAAGCGTTCTACTATTAAAATTTATACTACGGCCATTACACAAATTAATTATTAACGATCATGTATGTAATATATAAGATGCCTAATGTCTTTCTTATTTTACAAATTAGGCATCTTATATATTACATTATAGGTATATTTAATTATTACTATGATCTACAATTATTGAAGTATAGTGGATTCGTGCCATCTGACACACTAAAATACTCTTCGTGTCTACGAATAGTTTAAAACAACGCAATAAAATCATAACATAGTGGTATCATATTTCCGTTATTGACGTTATTGTATATTACCTCTATGTTATGTTATGTACAGTAGGCTGCTAAAGTGCATACCTAGTACCGCCTCAAACGATTGAAGTTTTCTTGGAAATCCATGTAGCTTTTAAAATATTTATTTAAGATTCGGATATGTCTTAACTAGTACTTCATCTTTTTAAAATAATTTTATTAAAATCATTTCACACTTTTGTGAAAACTTCAATCGTTTGCGGTGGCACTAGGGCCCGTATTTATAATCAGCTCTCAAGAGTGACAGCGAGTTTGAGTCCGTATCAGAAATGTCATTTCAGTACAAAACGATCTGTCAAATCCATACTTAATATTGCTCTCAATCTTGAGATCGCTTTATAAATACGAGCCTAGGTATGCTATTTTGCAGCCTACGTACGTACAAAATGATAGTCAGTAAAAACAGTTTTGACAGAGTACTATTTCAGTACGACCAACTATTGCAGTGACGATGTACGTAATGTTTCAAACAAAAAAGTGAATTTTAAAGTATCTGTTGCATCAATGTTTGTCAAATATGTTTGTCCAGCTGTTGTATCGAATACTTCGATTTTCATAAGGCCAACGACTTTAATAACTGCATACTGAAGTAATTATACTCATACTCATACTCTTTATTTCATAATAATAAATATTACATAATTATACATTGCGTGATTAAAATGGCTTTGAGTTGGTAGACTTTTGAAGAAGTATACGATGTAAAGTAAAATTTAGTATTGACAAGGTGAACAGTGGAAGGGTGATAAATATGTAGTGAATGTTGGACGATCGTGTTTTTCGAATTTTCAATTTTTTTCTGATGTATCAGAAACATTTTATGCAGGTAGTTACTTATTAAGTACATTTGAAATACATCTTAACATTTTGAGACGCTACGAAATTTTATTTTTATTGGGCCTTTGACGTCCGTGTTCGTCTGTGTACCTCGTACCTACGTGATTTCACGTTAGTATTATTACGTAGTAAAAACTAGAAATTATTGTTTGTTTTACAATAAATTCAACACAGGCGCATATTAAAATATTTGCAGCTCAATGTCATACAAGGTTAACTGCGCACTAAACACCAATTACTCCAAGTAAGGTTAATCATCAATTAAACTTTTAATTGCATAGTTAATGTCCATCCAAGTGATAAGTTTAAGAAACAACCAACCGTTTTGTAAGTTATGGTAATATGTGTGAATTTTATGTGCTTAACGTGAGAATTATGTTTATTTTAAAGGTCCTTACATAAAATAAAAAGGTTTCGTCGGTGTGTGGAAATGCCAACTGTCTTTCAGGGTCGTAATCCCGCACGATTTAAAGTCGCCCCATATAAAAATCTCTCTCTGTTCAGTATTCCTACACTGAAATATTAACTTGATAACATTGATCAAGGAACTTGGTTTTTATATGAGCACAAAAAGCTGTGTTTCCGAATGCTTACAACCCCCAACACTTCAAAGTTAGAATCAACTGGCATCTTCTGGGTGAGCTCGCTCCATCGTCGACTCCGTCTCAGTCACTTCCGACCTAGACTGGAGTCAAGAGCAAACCCATATTTAATTTTTAAAAAAGCGTCAATAGCAAATGCATCACAAATGTTGAAAAGAGATAACTATAACTAACGAATATAATTTTTTTTTTCTGTTTAAAATATTTATTTCAATGCGCCTTGATGACTTCCTGTCACGAAAATAACAAAAATAGTTTCTCCCAGCATCCATATCTTACAGAATCTATGTAACCGCAGTATGTAAGCGAGCTGATCCGTCGTTACCGCGACCGTTACAAGAACGGTTGTCACTGCGTGCGCCCGCGCAGATTAGTTAATCTCACAAACGGATCGTCAACTGGGCTTGTTTCTGAGCGTTTTGTAAAAAATCTAAGTTTGTATTAAATTTTATATAACTTACGTTTTTAATATGATATTAATTAAATTTGCGATATGTACGTACTCCATTTAATAGCTAGCTATGTTTAATCATATAAATATGATTTGGCTCTGTTAAAATGTACATTAATAAGATTGGCATAATGGTGGTTAGATGCGACACGATACAACTTTGACGTATAAACTTCCTGGCATGAAAAAATCTTTTTATGAATCAAACATGACGTGTTAGTGATTGTCCACCACGAAATTTTGACACAGGTGGTCAAATTAATTTTAAGCAAATAAGTACTACGTATTTAAATTTGGAAAATCTGTTCTTTCGGATACCAAAAAATATCTAAAAAAAACCGAAATCAAACGGGTATTGTTACTGTCCTTATAACCCGTCAACATCGTACGGTATAGATTGTAACTAACTCTAACTGTAGGCTATTATCGAATTTGCTACACACAGTGCGTTGTTTAATTGTTACCACCATGCTGCACGACACGACAATGTAAGACAGTTGGTGTAACTGTTTTTATACTATTTTGACAGAAAGTATCTTTTCTGCTGGACTGGAAGCGATAAAAAAAAGAATTTAAAAATACCTAAAAAAATATCTACACAAACGAAAATGCAGAACCAAATATGTGTTTTTGACGTTTTATATTTTTTTATGTAAACTAACAATATCACGTCTTATAAATCAAGCAAGTCGCTCTATTTAGTATATTAGTATGATATTGACCCTGTGAGGTGTTAATTTACGCGTTCAAAAAAACAGGTTACTCACGATATTTGCGGTTTAATTTGTCAACTTCTTGTGTGGCATCTGGTTTGTCGATTTATTTGCCGGAAGTGATATGTATAAAGAAAAATGAATTGATTATTGATCTTTAAAATAAAGTTAATAATTAACAAATTTTTGCAGGTAGTACCTTACCTATGTCGCGACTGGGACTTGAACTCATGACCACGGCATTATGAGTCAAACTGTTCACCAACTATACTATCGCGCGGGCATTCCTGTATTTTCACGACTGTGTCAACTTTATGTTATACTATAACTTTCACAAGTATCTCCTACTACTTAACAACAGTACCATGTCATATTAATTTCCTTAAACAACAAACCAACATCCACGGAATACTAAAACCCGACTTAAGGGGCAAACAGAGCTGCGAAGGTGTCGCCATCAGTGTTGAATTGATTGTCCCTGAAATGCAAACATTTTTCATGAATATTTTACGTTTCGTTGTCCACAATACATATAACTACTAACAATACGCTAAGCATATAAGTGGCCTCTTTTAGCACATTTATAATACAAAGCTTAAAAACTCATTATGTATTATAATATTATGGATTATGAAATGGAGAATTAGTTGCAATTCTTGCGAAACGTCAACTATTCATGAAAATGTTTGTATTTCAGGCACAATTAATTTCAAACTGATGGCGCCACCGTCGCAGCTATGTTCGCCCATTAACACGTTGTCTGCCCGTTGGCAGTCCAACCACGTCCCACATTACTTAAATCACATAACTCGGCCCATGGATTTATGACTGTACAATCGTAAATTTAACTACTAAATTAAACTATTTGTCAAGTTTCTTGTAACGGGACTTTGGGTTGTATAAGGTTCGTGTTTGACATATTTTTTTAATAATTTGTATGTTTTATAGAAACATGGTTAGATACGACTGATACGAGATAAGTTTCCGAGATTAGAAAACATGGTTAAAAAGTGACTTGAAAATGAATAAGCTACATCCAAACATCGATCATACAGAATTTGGTTGATTAAGAAGTAATTAAAAATAAATTCAACTTACTAAACATCATTTGTACTATTTTTTTCATTTATTCGCATCTAATATAATTGATATTACTTTGAAACGTCACTCATTTCCATAAATATTTTCACCCGCAGTTACAGCGTATTTTAATTCAAAAACAGATAATTTTTCAACACATTTTCACACAAATGCAATTCAAAGCTTCATTAGTCAAGAAAGCTTTTTATTATACACCAAAAATGCGGGAATATAAAGCTGCTGTCAAAGGTCTCATTAAAAAAAGTTGTAAGTATAAAAACTGCATTTATCATAGAAATTCCAGCGACATAGTAAAACACATAACCCGATGGTTTGAGGTTTCGTAACCAGGCCCTTTAACTGGGCCCTTTTGAGGTTAACGCCGCCGCACCACGTGTTCAAGTTTAGGGCTAGGCAGTTGAAGAAATTACCTAGCAAAGGTTCAGAGTGTAATTTGGTTGTTATAAATGCTGATAAAGTTTAAGAAATTATTGCACAATAGGAAAACTTAGGTGCGTTTTTGTAGCTCAATCATTTGACCAATAATTTCCACTGCTGCATTAATAAACACATTTTCTTTGACAATTTTTCTTTTATACATGCGTGTCAAAGATATTAATTAAATTAATTATTTATATTTATTTCTCTATTTATTATTACTGTCTTCTTTTCCTGACGAAGAAAATGTTATAAAATATGATGTATTGCTGTAGTGAAATGCCTGTCATTAATTAAATTAAACTCCGATCAGATTTAGAATACAGCATACGAGTACTGTTTGATTTACTATAAAACTCATTCATGTCTACATATCGAAATAATGACCAGGATGTGGCTAATCATAAATAATTACCTACTTTTAAACAAAGCTTTAATAATTATAAATCAAAATCACAAAATTGCGGAAAATAACAATAAAATTTATCATTTTTAATACGTATAATTCCCATCAGTTTTTGTCCACTGAATTATATAAGAAGTCGAGTGTTTGTTTGCTATGATTTCATACCCTATACAGGGTCTTATGAAATAATACAGAATTCTTGCAAGTTGATCCTTAAATATATCAACAGGGCTTAAACCTTTAAAGCCGTTACACCGCTCTGCTAATTAAGCTGTCATAATATCTTAGTACCAGGTCTCAGTGATATTTTCGATCATCATCATTATTGTCTTCTTTAGTATAAAACTTAAAATTTAGATCTTTGTTAAGTATTATTTTATAATTTCCTAAGACCCTATATGGTGAGGTGAAGAATCATCGTGAACCGAGATCAAGTGACCGAATGTTACGTAATACATGTGCTAAACACCCCGCCCTGCTCGCTTCGTTAGCATCATAATAAACATCTTACTTCGTTTGTTTGTTTATACGATTATACCATTTAGTTTTATCATTTTCATCGTTTGTATCCACCTGCTATAAGCTTTTTTACAAAATGACATATTTTAGTTTTTAAGATATTTTTAATTTTTAATTTCTGACGATAATTTTATCCTTGGACATTTTTATTATTATTGTAATGTAATTATGAAATTGATACAATGAAATAAACAAATCTAATCAATCACCTAAACTGGTCTTCGCAATTATTTATCATATTTATTTAGGTAATAGGAGTTTCGGTACATATTTAACCAAAAGTGGCTAAATACTAGATAATAAACAAGAAATTCAGTGTAAGTACCTATCAGGCCGTTAACGGTTATGTTTATATCTATTAGTGTACTCGTATTTTATGATGTGTACGATGAAGACAAAATTAAATTATTGCATCTCTGATGTCTATGGTCTACAAATAAACCAGTTTTTTGTCTATCTAATGTGGTATCTTTGACCGTCCTTGTGTGGTGACCTAATGTCACTATAATTATAATATTATTCAGTTGCAAAAACTCACACATATATAAATATTAGTAATATAGTTTGTATATGTATAGGTGCGTGTAAAGTTTTATTTAAAATGATTTAGTTTGAAGTTTCATCATATTTCAAATTATCTTTATTTTAAAACAAATATTGATACTTAAATTAAATATTAATATGACATTAACGTACAATATAGGGTCATGGATAAAATCTCTCAAAATGACGTTAGTGAACTTGAAACTAAAATCTGTAACAAAAGTACATTATGACAAGAGTTCTACAGCGTGTCAGTAATTTAGTTAGTTTACTTTTGACAGGAGTGGAGAGTCCAAGTCACATGATACCATTTTCCACCATCAACACTATTTTAAACTAATTTAATCACGTCATATAATACTAGCTTCACTGACTTGCCCATCAAATTAACATAACAAACATTCAACCTTCACACATTGTAATAAAGTTATATATTTCAGGATCGCTCGACAAATATAAAGACCATATACGGTAAATAATAGTAATTATACACTTGCAATATGACATTACACGCCGAGGCCGCCCGGTGCGATCTGCCTGCGCCTGACCTGCTCTTGCGCACATTAGCAATTTAAATTATACCATACAAAGTATATATTGGCAGGATTTTGAAGGTCAGAAAGGATGAGATGGCCCAATTTCATCAATCTTAATTGACTAAAAGATGTATTACTTGGGATCAAACAAAAATAAACGTAATTTATGATTTCTAGCTGTTATATTTCTTTTAATTATTTTTGAAGCAATGTTCACTAGAGAACATGTAGAGAGTATTATTATTTACTAGACTAGAGAGTTTATAAAAAATATATTTTTCAAATATTGTTTATTTTCAGTAGTACGTAGTTATAATAATTGGCTCTACATTAGCACCGACATTCCAGAACAATTCATTGTACCTTAGATATTATGATTTTTCTATATTCGTCTCTTTCAGTTATTTTAGTATGCAATAAAGCATATTGCACTGTACCCCCTTTAAACAATGTAAGCTGTAATAAAGCAGAATTTGTGAGCATATGACATCACAGGCCAAGGTGACAACCTGACAGGGTGTGGTCTGCCCTTAAAACCCAATATGTTAGCGATAAATTCAATGACGCTTGTTTTACCTTACAGGGTAGGCATGGCATTAACGATTTAGGACTTTATATGGAAAAGGGTGCCAAGCGGTATCTAGGTTAATAGGAATATTTTTAGATTATATTTCGCATTTTTTACAGAAATAGTTTCAGTATTCTATGTACATTTTCTAGGTTCTACTATAAATATGACATACATAGTTCCTTATAAGGAAGATAGGAAGTTAACTCATATGACAACTAGTGACATAAATGTTAATTAAGTACTAACCAGTATCAGGAAGATGATACACACATATCTTCATTTAATAAAATTCTCGCAAACAAAGTTGTTTTTAATCGATAATCCTATTTAGTGTTGTTTTTAATTATGCTTTCCTGTTTAGTTCATAATAGAACACACTAGAATATAATTACAAGAAAGCCGCACCCTAGACATGGACAAACAAAAATATTTTTAATTAAGGTTACCGTTGTAAAGGATGTTTGGGCTAAGTCAATATTTAATAATCGTATGTTTGGTTGGTCAAATGAAAAATATTATTAGAAATCATGTTGGCATTTGTTTTCAATCTGTTTTTATAAATTTTAGCTCAATTTGATATTTATCTGATTAATAACATGATTAATTTGATTAATAGAATCCTGTTATTTCAAATTTAAGTAGGTATTAAAATAAGGTGTTAAATAAGTTACATTTTCTTTGATGCGTCATAACTCGATTTTTCATAACTTCAATGTTTTAGATGAAGAATATCGATCGTCGAGTAACTACCCTATTTGTCGCACAATATTGGCGCATCCCTAGTTTGCGTTTGACAGGTTGATCGATCCCGCGTATCGAGCGGCGGATTTGTAAATCTTCAAGAGCTTTATATTTATGTTTTAATTATTATCTTTCCAAACGTTAATTGTCTTTTCACAAATTCAAACGAATAAATCTCTGCTACAGAAACTGCAAAAGCAAAACAAAACGTTGCAAAAAGAAATTTTAATCATATTCATTAAACAAAGGCAGTTTCACTTTTAACTTTCATAATCATGTCTAATTAATACTTATAATAACCGAGACAAGAATAACAATTAATCATAATTTATCATAATAAACAAAATCCCGCGGAAACTCTTTCCACCTTGGCCAACGAAGTGCATCCAAATGTAAAGCATTAGTCATTATTTGCTTTAAATTTTATTGTATGGCCTCTTACTTTTACATAATACATACATACTGGGTGTAAAGACAACCTTTACGCAAACTGATAGGGGTTGCTCAGTCAATGAAATTGATCAACTTTCACCCGGAAAATCTTATATAAATGAAAAAAAAAAAAAATGGCTTTCCCATACAAAATGTCTGCTCGCGGTGATAATTTTGTATGGGAAAGTCAAAAAAATATTTATAAGGTATACCAAAACTCGCACCCCTCTATTGATTTTTACAGTAATTATGCTCGGGAAGAGCTGGTACATTCTAAGTTTTTTTAAAACGCTCTTAGTCCATCATGCATAGTATTTGTTTTAACTACTTCTTTTACATAATTGGTGAAATAAAAGAGCTAGGTTTGAAATACTACTGCAAATGGCCTAGGTCTATGTAATAAGTTAGAAAACCTGCAATTTGTGTGTCGTTAAAAGCTAAGTTATTGTTAAAATGATTGACATGAACTACCTATTCGTTTAGTTTTGTTTTGTTTAGTTGTGTTTTTGTTGAGAAATGTAAAAGGTAGATAAAATAATGTACATGAAATACACTCCTAAACTCCTAAGGTAAAGCGATTTTATCTCATCTTCCTAGCCTTTTCCCGTATCTCTCGGGGTCAGCTACCTAAATTTTTTAAAGTTTTAAGCGATTGTATCTATCTACCAACAAATATAAAGAAAAATAAATTAATAAAACCAAAAAGCAATCAAAAATAAAGACTCTTGATAGATAAAGCACTAGTAAAAATAAGTTAACAAAGCGACTGATTGTAACGTATATTCAAGATTTGCTATAATAATACCACGTAGAGTAGAGTCCATATACTTTAATAAAACGAAATAAACCGCACCAAAATAATCAATAGAGCACAAATTAAAAACAATAAACAAAACTGACATCAAAACACTGGTCACAACAAAAATAAACAAACAAAAAAGGGATCAATATGGTACAAATTAAAAAATAAACTACACTGACCGTATAGACCGCTGCTCAAAACACTGGCCACTAGTAAAAATAAATAAAAGCGCGGCAAAAAGCGAGGGACCGCGCATGCGCGTGACAGGTGCGCGTGCGCGTGTGTAGCGTACTGCGCAGACGACTCGACGCGCGCCCTACTACCGAGGAAAATCATTAGGAAAATGAGGCTTTTCGTGAGGGTTTTCCTCGTTTTTGCGTGGTAGAGCTGTTTGCTTGTTTTGAATGCGGTCTTCATGCATGCAATTACGCGTGCATCTAATTTTTTTGTACGCTCTGCGCAGATAGAGTATCGAGTGAAAAAAAAAACATTCTGTGTGGTTCGTAGAGTCGAGTGATCATGTGAAACCTAATATCAGAATTTTTAAACCACCTAATAATGTATTATATATACTTTATCGACAAAACATGTTCAGAATAACCACCGACTTAATAATTGTAGAGTTGCCAAATACAGGTGTGAAATATTGAATACTAACTGTGATTGTTTTCGATGCCGCGATTATTACGCAAAGAAAATACTTAATCATCAGCCTTTAACTGGCAAAGGCTGATATCGTATTCAGCCTGTCGATCGGCCAGGCGGATCCAACAGGGAATTTCTCATAATCAGCCTGGGATGTGGTGAAGAGGAATGCTAAGTAGCTTTTATAAAAGTTTGGCGTATTTATTTAGATGTTTTGGCATATTAGAGTACGTTGACGATTTGCTAATCGGCGATTCTAAGAAATGTTTTGGTAGGAATAAAGTATGAGAGGGATATATATTTTTAAGTAATTTATGTCTTGCCATGCCATTTAAATTTAAGTGTAAATTTAATACAGATAGAGAGAAAAATAAGTAGCTAAATGCCACACAAATTTTAAGTATTAAATTGAATGTTTCTAATTCCTAATTTTCAACAAAGTTATCTTGCGTTTAAAAAAAAATTTGTTAAGTTAATTAAGTAAGAGTAACAAACAGACGACCTAACTCAAACATAGAAGAGTTTTTAGATTAGATATTAAACTTTATCTACTTATGTAATAGTTAAGCTATATGCTCATGCTTTACCAGAAAAACAGCAAAAGGTATCGAAAAGTCTCAGTAAATATCGATATCCAATCAGTATTCATCACGATACTCATTAAGTACTGAACCATAAACGTGATTCAGTACTTGTCACATTCATCACCGCCAGTTTTAGCATCAACTACGTACCCACTTGTTGTCATCATCAAATACATGGGTCTCGTAGCCAGAGGTCACGATTACGTACAAGTTACAAGAGTATAAGTTACAAGTCACTGATTTTGCGAGATTGACACCATACCAAAACTTTAAATATTTAAATTATATCGTAAATATTTTGAAGTCAAATATATTTGATGCAAGTTTACAACACAAAACTATCACATATTTCAGATGACGATTAATTCATAGCATTTTATAAATATCATCATTTAGTTTGGAATGCAAGACCAGGGAGATATTTATATTTCACTACAAGAAAACTTAAAATCCTGCAACTAATTTGATGATGATTAATGAATGATTATTTCTTTCAGCTACGGCGTAGCAATCGTAGCAGGAATTTCTATTCCTTCTAATAAAATAACATGTTTACTTACTTACAAATTATATACGTAAGCAATATATTGACAATATCATCAAAAAGATCACATAATCGACCTTCACACATCAATTACCATATCACATCACTAATACTCGGGTCCTTTACCTAAGGTCACGCTAACAAAGCCCATGGTTATGTAACCGATGGCCCTACAAGCATACTAATAGTGATGATCTGATGCCAATGACTTGAAGTTTGGCAAGAATAGCGAGCTTGTCGATGATGGAATGATTACATAATTAAGCAGAGCTTAGGTGTACATTTAGTATCAATTTACTTGGTAGTAATATTCTGGTGTATTTGTAATAATATAACGTCCCATTATAAACATAAAATCATGGCAATATTACTATGGCGGTAGGCAGAGTGCCAAAGGACTTAAAAATGCGTTAATAAATTATCGAAATTCCTGGACATAAAATAGACCATTTTCGTCAAATATAAGTCATTCACATCAAAATCGTCTCAAAATAAGACAAGCAAATAAATTTTGTTTAACTTTTACGAGTAGTAGCTACCTACCAATTCTCGAACATAAAACAATAAGACTCTTAACCAACTCAAAAATCTAGCTAGCAAATGCGGAAGACTAAATCTTTGAACTTAACGACTGAACATTAAGGATACAAGATAATGAAGATATCAATCTTACTGTGCTCCGGCCAAAATCAGACCCACGACAAAAAGCCGGAAGCCATGATAGTAGAGATGGGACTGGGAGAGAAGTAACAAGTTTGATAACAGGTATGAATGACATAATGTACCGATAGTGCGTATACGTAGGCCCGTATTTATAATCAGCTCTCAAGAGTGAGAGCGAGTTTGAGTTTGAATCAGAAATGTCATTTCAGTACAAAACGACCTGTCAAATCCATACTTAATATCGCTCTCAAACTTGAGATCGCTTTATAAATACGAGCCGTAGAGTAGAGAAAGTAGTGTAGAGTCGAAGCAGATGTCGGCATTTTTACGTGATATGATGTAGGTAGGTTTTAAACATAAACAATTACAGTACCTAACCTATATCACTCTCCCTTTTTGACATTGTGACTGACTGATCAACCTAAACTCTACAGAAATACACGGTTCCATCTGAAATTCTCCTTTACGACACTAGACTGTAATAAAATTATTTGTTTGTATTTGGACCAAATTTCTCTTGCAATAACAGAATTAACAGCTCCAAATACCAGCTACGAACCAACTCTATCAAAAATTAACATGAAGCTTTATTGTCAAAGCGTGGGAACATTTAAGATGAGGACACTTCACAAAGCTGCTGTAGATACACACAAGATCACAATACACTGCAACTTTTGATTCATTTAACACCTTATTTCAATAGGCATAAGAGCTAGAGTGGTTCAACTTAATGTGATTTGGACTGTACCATTGAGTTCAGTAGGCGTTTGAAAATTTGCGGTCGAATATTCTATTGAATAGAGATGTTTTGGGAAATCGGCTAATTCTCACATAGTTAGGAATTGTGATTTGTGGTAAAAAATTTTTTTTAATGTCTCAATAGGCGGTTATTTGTTATTATGTGATTAGGGGCAGTTAGTAAGTAGTTACAAACTATGTAGAATGCTCCCTTTATGTAAAAGTAGGCTAATGACAAGATGAACACAAAAATATATAAAATCACGCCTGTTTACCTTACAGAGAAAGCCGAGCATCAACGGCATGATAATTATAACAAGACATTTCCTGAAGCTGAGCAAACACACTGAAAGACAGACCGAGCTGGTATAAAGGTCCTAGTCGACTACGGAACCCTAAAAATGATTATGACGACAAATACTGATGTTAACCTTCACGATCGATTGAATTGTAGCAGATGAGTTATAGTCACACTGCTAATCGTGTGTGATGGATGACTTAACCAACTTAAGCATAAAAGATTGCAACTCGACTTGAACTGAGTAGGTATTGCTCAGTGATTAATGACTTTATGCTAAGTGCTCAAATGGGTAACAATTCGTAGTTGCTAAAATCACGACTTAATCTAATATAAGTCTATACATGTCATTTTATGTCATGAGAGAACAGGAGCACAGATTACTTATGAGGCATGTGACAGGAGCCTAAATCATAATACTGACAATGACAATTTGACAATGATAATTCGGCGTACATTGCGTAGTTTACTTGCTGACATGATACAAGGAAGATTATCAGCTACTCAGTGTACATCGAATTGTCACTGTCAAATTGTTATTGTCAGTTTTATGAAACAGGCCCCTGACAGGGACGACAATAATTTTAGTTAAGATTTAGTTACCTAAGTCGTGCCCTCGACGAATCAATAGCATTGTCATACAGTGCAGAAACTAATATATTTGACATTGAAACCGAATATACACGCAGTATAAAACATTGTTAATGGTACCAAGAACAGTAATATCGTGTTAAAATGCCCTTTGTGCTCACAAAACTGCAGTGTTTTGACTTTACTCGATTTAAGAGCAAGGTTGAATAAAAGACTTCCATGCTGGACTGGGAGCGATAGAAAATCATAGAATGTGCCAGCTGCATCTCCTCCCGGGCATGCTGTAAAAACCAGCTAAGTGATTTGAGGGTTTCAGTTTATTGAAATTAGGCGATGATCTGACAACCTGTCACTATAGCGATATACTACCATAAACACCTATAATAACCCTTAAAATTTGTCAGACGTGGCGGAACGAACTTTGGGTCGTTTTTCGCTTTGCCTACCCCTTTAGGGATAAAGGCGTGATTTATGTATGTATGTATGTTGAATAAATGAAACTGTACCAGTCAAAGGTATTTTTTTATTTTGTAGGAAGACATTGTTGTTACCAAAAGTTCTGGTAATCAATTCAATCATTATATCACTCAAATGTTGATATGAAATATAAGTAATAATTTTGCATGAATTAAAAATCTCAAAATTAATATATTGAAAATTAGGCAAAACAACATTTTTAATTTAGGTAAAGCAACATCGATAGATCAAGGTAAACTACCTACAAGACAGATTATAGAAAGTTTAGACACATCTCTGGTTAATCTCCGGAATATATTAACACCGTATGACAAAATCGTAGAGATTAGGAAATGTTACGGTCACGTATATTTTACTGATAATCTTATTGATGTCTTTTTAGTACAATTTTAAGTTTAGATTATAGTATCTACCTACGCATGTATAAGAAGATTAAATTAATGTAGGAGATGAGATAATAGAAAAATATGACAATGTTAATGATGGTTTGATGTTAAGATTAGAGGGATAATTTTGAATAATAGGTACAAGTGGCACACGTACGCTATCTACCATGAAAAATATACTAAATTCTGTTTTTATTGTGACAGCAATCGTAGTAATTAAGATGAAGCTAATTTATGGAACGGTTTATGGATGAAAATTAATGAATTTTCAGACAAGTATTTTTACTTAATATAAGAAAAGCATCTCCGCAAACACCGCAGAAGATCTAGGTATTACGACCGAACCAAACTATGATCATACTCCTAGTACCAATAAACTTTTTGTTGAACCGGATTGGTGAAATGGTAATTCTGTGATTTGGAGAGTGGATATACTAAACCTGCAAGAAAGTCTACATAAAGCACTGATTTGAGAAGTCACTGGTGCGCCTTTTACTCTTCTGTGATATAAAGAGTTAGGTACTAGGTTAGGTACTCACGTTGTTGACAGGCTCGACCAGGTGAACGCTCTCTCTCCCGCATTTCATTGGCTAAAGCTGCGCGAGCGGCTCGCGCTTCTACTTCTAGACAATAGACACTTCATTCAAGAGTCAGGTAGATACTAGGTTAGGTACTCACGTTGTTGACAGGCTCGACCAGGTGAACGCTCTCTCTCCCGCATTTCATTGGCTAAAGCTGCGCGAGCGGCTCGCGCTTCTACTTCTAGACAATAGACACTTCATTCAAGAGTCAGGTAGATACTAGGTTAGGTACTCACGTTGTTGACAGGCTCGACCAGGTGAACGCTCTCTCTCCCGCATTTCATTGGCTAAAGCTGCGCGAGCGGCTCGCGCTTCTACTTCTAGACAATAGACACTTCATTCAAGAGTCAGGTAGATACTAGGTTAGGTACTCACGTTGTTGACAGGCTCGACTCTTGCCGGGATGGCGCGGGCGACATCTGGTGATGCTGAACGCTCTCTCTCCCGCATTTCATTGGCTAAAGCTGCGCGAGCGGCTCGCGCTTCTACTTCTAGACAATAGACACTTCATTCAAGAGTCAGGTAGATACTAGGTTAGGTACTCACGTTGTTGACAGGCTCGACCAGGTGAACGCTCTCTCTCCCGCATTTCATTGGCTAAAGCTGCGCGAGCGGCTCGCGCTTCTACTTCTAGACAATAGACACTTCATTCAAGAGTCAGGTAGATACTAGGTTAGGTACTCACGTTGTTGACAGGCTCGACCAGGTGAACGCTCTCTCTCCCGCATTTCATTGGCTAAAGCTGCGCGAGCGGCTCGCGCTTCTACTTCTAGACAATAGACACTTCATTCAAGAGTCAGGTAGATACTAGGTTAGGTACTCACGTTGTTGACAGGCTCGACTCTTGCCGGGATGGCGCGGGCGACATCTGGTGATGCTGAACGCTCTCTCTCCCGCATTTCATTGGCTAAAGCTGCGCGAGCGGCTCGCGCTTCTACTTCTAGACAATAGACACTTCATTCAAGAGTCAGGTAGATACTAGGTTAGGTACTCACGTTGTTGACAGGCTCGACTCTTGCCGGGATGGCGCGGGCGACATCTGGTGATGCTGAACGCTCTCTCTCCCGCATTTCATTGGCTAAAGCTGCGCGAGCGGCTCGCGCTTCTACTTCTAGACAATAGACACTTCATTCAAGAGTCAGGTAGATACTAGGTTAGGTACTCACGTTGTTGACAGGCTCGACTCTTGCCGGGATGGCGCGGGCGACATCTGGTGATGCTGAACGCTCTCTCTCCCGCATCTCATTGGCTAAAGCTGCGCGCGCGGCCCGAGCTGCCACTTCCAGGCAGCCGCTGGATTTGCTCCTGTAGGACAAAATTGTTAAGATTAGAGAATGACCTCAGAAATGTGTCTTTCAGCATGATTTGCTCAAAACAAATAAGAGAATCCCTTGGAAGGCTAATGGCTCCTGTGCACATATTCTGTGGCAAATATTATAGAGACTGGCGGCCATAGATCATGCAAAATTACAGCTTTGGTAGGAAGAATTATGTTTAGGAAGCTTAGGGCTTTTACGAGTCTAAGGCCCGTATTTATAATCAGCTCTCAAGAGTGACAACGAGTTTGAGTTCGTATCAGAAATGTCATTCCAGTACAAAATTACCTGTCAAATCCGCACTCAATATTGCTCTCAATCTTGAGATCGCTTTATAAATACGAGCCTTAGCACGACTTCATTGCAATTTACAGCTATTGAATTCTTTAGATATTCCTTATACCTATAACAGAAGATTAGAAACCCGTTTGTTTACCTGACTGGTCTATCGATGGGACCGAGCATAGACAGTGGCTGATCAGGCGCGGCCGGCGCTGGAGGCAAGTACATTACGTGCCCGCCCCATGACAGGTAAGAGGTGTTTCCTCGCCATGGATTCAATTCCGTCTCCTGAGAAATATTCTTATTATATTATTTTAGATAATGTTTCTAAACAAAAACAAGTTCTAAGAGTTAAGCAAAACAAGTTCGTAGAGCAAGTCAAGAAATGTTGCATTTTAGGCAATAGGTTGAGAAATTGTAACTATAGCGATAAATATTATGACCTCAAAGTCATATGGGGAATAAAGATTGTCAAAAGGGATGAAGGTTTGTCTTTTTCGTTTTAAAAAAAGTAGGTTCTAAACGTACCTTTTCAGGAGCTGGCGTAGTTTCCTCTTCCTTGATATCATCTTCCGCAGATCCCTTCACCCTCGCAGGTTGTTGGAACAGAAGCGGATTGCTCAGGGAATTCGGGGCAGACTTAGTAAGAAACCAGTTCTGCTCTGGCTCCTGCAACATCGGCTCATGCTCCAAATCGAATCTTCTAGATCCTAACGCTGCCCCGAGAGCACCAGATACTGACTTCCTCAGCTTCTGCAGACTGTTGAAGCCCTGCTGCAGCTGCTTGCCCTGGAAGCATTCGTAGAAACACGACATGCCTTTAAACTACGCGGGGTTGGTGCAGTTCTGGGTGATGATGGGCTGATGAGGAATAAAGGTTCAATGGAAAGGGAAGGTGGTGTCGCAAGAGGAACAAATAGTAATAGGAAGAATGATAAGGAAATGTATATCAATACAAATGAAAAGTAAATAGCTAGTATTGAGAATTTTAGAGATATAGCGACATTAAATAATGGTAAGGAAAGTAAATTGACAAATGGTGATGAAGATGAAAGTCTTACAGAATGAGATTAGAATCATCATAGGTAAGTTAAAATCAGATTTAAATTAGTATTAAGTAGTATTGGTAGTAGAGATAATACCTTTCAGATTAAGAGTAGAAGTTAGTTTAACTGTAAGTAGTGTAAGTAGAGAAGTATCTACCCTTTACTCCTCGTCAGCTGATGGTACACGGGAGGTTAGGTGTGTGTGAATTGTTAGAGTTACTGTTATGAGTGTTTTGTTAGTCACAACACAAATTATTTATCAACTACCCTTTAACATTACCTCCAGAATTTGATATTGAAAAGACCGACTACATTTAAAAGACTCTAAAGGTAAATTGATTAACTATGTTCAAGACTTCTCAATATCACATCAAACAAAATGATCTGAAAAGCTAAACAATCTTATCAAATTCTGGAAACCAAACCTAACATCCCGCGCACACTAGACTCCAATCTTCTCACCTTGTCCTGGTTTTCCCTCGGTAGTGACAAGCTGAACGGCTGTGCCCCTGGGCTATACGTGGCCACACCAATGCCCTGAGGGTGCAGTGTGATGCCCATCCCGCCGGCGCCGTCTGAGCTGCTGTCACCGAGGTCTTGTTGGGGCGTCCAGATAGCTGTGTTTGTGTCTGGCACCTTTCAGAGAAAAGAAGTGTCAACTTAAGATTAGGCTGTATGGGATACGTTTTCTTCGCCTCTTCCGTGAGGGACGTGGACAAAAAAAACAATGGAATGAATTTCAAACTGTAAACGAAACTTCACGAATCCAGTTTTCAATCTGGTTTTAAAATGGCTTAATTATTGGTGGTTGGTTACTGGTTATTTTAAGCTACTTTTAAAAATATGATCACGAAGGTATCTTGGCCGATAACCGATCGCTTACTGGCATATTCGGTCCAATTCCCTCGCAGCTAATGAAGCTTGAAGGAAAATAGCTGGTCGGGGAAACAAGTAGGCAACTCAACCGTATATTATTTGAACAATACGTGCGCGATACTGCTTTGAGGAAACGTTACTGGCATTGTTGATTGATAGCTTTGGATTCGTCACGCTCAATTGCAGACTCATAATTGTACAGATGAGGGATTGATAAGACATTGAACATCAGTACAAGGTTCGTACATTACCTAACAATACAACTCAACTTAAAACGACAGATAAAATGTCCTTTGCTCAACCATGGCTCAACCAAGATTTTCGAACTTATGCTCCAAACATTTTATCGTTAATTATGACTTTTCGATTTCGAGCAAAAAAAAATTATTGTCTGCTTGAGGTGATCCACTCACGAAAATAATATTTTGCTATTGTCTAAATAATAATAATAATAATAATAATAATAGACCCGCAGGGCAGCTTTGGCAAGCTGTTGGTGAGTAGCGCCACCACGGACCCGAGATACTTCTGGGTGAACCCATGCGTGGGGGAGTCCGCCTCTGTCTTGCCTTCACCGGCTGGGCAGAGTGGAGTTGCAAGAGTATTCACTCGAAGGGTGGAAGTGTTAAAGGCATAAAGCCGCGAGTAATGCTGACTGGAAACAGGAACTTGAAAGCGCAGCACACCTCTCTACATCCTTAGCTACCCGCAGGGCAGTTCGTGGCGAACTGTTGGTGACTGGCGACACCACGGACCCTATTGTTCCTGGGGCCCGTATGGACCCCACCTCTGGCTTGCCTTAGCCGGCCGTCCAGAGTGGAACCGCAAGAGCTATATGCTTGAAGGGTGGAAGTGTAAAATGTCATAACGCCGGGGGCACTTGACCACAACTGGGATCTTGCGCCCCGCAGTCTCACCTCTCTACACCCTTAGCTATCGGCACCAATGTTGCTCCCTAGCCATGCGGCGCTTATTGAGGGGGCCCATTTAGTTGGTAGCGAGTCACCGTCTGCCGAGATTATCGAGATTGAGACATTTGATTTGGCAGGCGTCCCGTTGTCTCAATCAATATCCCAGCAACCGGTCCAGCTAAATCCCTCCCCATAGACCTAGTTTTCCTACCATTATTTGCAATAGTCCTTGCATCATGCGGGTGCTGGCTTTGGTTGTATTTCTATAGTGCAGGCAGAGCGAGTATCCGCGTGATGTACACATCACAATACATTATTTGGTATAAAAAGGCCTCTGCGCTGTTGGCTTCGGCCCCACGTATGCCTCAAAGGACCGGGTCCCTGTGGGCCCGTGATACTGAAAAGTATACCAACAAATAATAATAGTTTATTTTTCAGATATCAAAGATCCAATATTGTTAGTTTTAACTTATAACTACGTTACTAGATTTAACAGGAATTACAATTATTGGTCACAATCACAACACACGAATATACAATTGAAAATCAGATAATTCAAATACATGTCATACGTTATTTAGAATAAAATCAATAAATTAATAAAATAAAATCACAGTCAACACATAATTATCATAATAGTAGGTTCTATGTTAATCGGGTACCTACCCACCTACCTACCTACCTACTTCTCAGTATGCAGGCGATTCCAGTGTATGAGAAAGGGCGAGTCCCACCGGTCGATGATAGTGGACAGGATGGTGTTGCGGCTAGCGCGCAAACATTCTAGCATCGAGGCGCACCTTTTACGTATTATCGCGTGAAACCCATCTGTATGAGCCTCAGCGAACATTGTTGATGCGCTGCAATATCGCGGTAGCCGCAACATCACCCTGAAGGCATTATTGTATTGGACTCGAAGGGCGCCGAGCTCCTAAAGGTCGTAGCACAATTTTTTTTCAATCTCTGTACACTACCTCATAGGAAATTTGCTTACATTGCCCCTGTGCATTGCACTCATCTAAAAGTCGCCATCGTTATACATACATGATGGCCATCTGAATCTATCCTAGGATCGCTGTTGGCATGGTTGGTTTTCAGAGATACCAGAATCTTCTGACTTGTCAGCCGACTAGTCTGATCTTGGTGGATCATCAGCAGCAGGTATACTTACATGACCCGGTGAATCTATCCTGGGATCGCTGTTGGCATGATCACCAGATATACCAGAGTCGCCCGACTTGTCAGCCGACTGGTCTGATCTTGGTGAGGATTCTGGTGAAATGTCTGCGGATACTTTCGTTTCTACAGCTACTCGTAGTGGCTGAGTTTCTGAAAAGAGGAAAAGTCAGGTTTATTTATCTAACGATTTATCGCGTGCGGCATTTGGTTGAGGAAGTAAATCAGAAACAACGACTTTTAGCTTACTGAAAAATGTCCCTGTCTTAGAAATAGGTATACCTGCAGCAAGATGAGCATCCAAACTGGCAAGCTGCCTCCACGCAGCAGCTGGTGAGAACCTCGGCATGGCGGGCTGCTTCTTCGGGATGGTGGGTCGTAACCTCAGGGCGATGCCTAGAGAACCTTCCGACCCTTCACCCTCGGAGCCGTCTGATGAGAGGGCTGATTCTGATGATACTGGAAAGAAAGACGATAACAAAAATTAAGAAGCGGTTCTGCCTAGTGACATGCAAGAAGTTACAGTGATTAACAAAATAAATATTTACAACGGAATATATTCGTGGACTTTTGTAATACATTCACTCAATGTTTTACTCATATCTCATATCATATCTATCGATATACTTACTATTCTTAGTTTTGCAATCTTCTTTTAGCTTAGCATTGAACTTTTCGAATTCAGCATCTTCATCATGATATCCAAGAAGTTTCTTCTCGATAAGATGGAAGTTGCTGATTTCCTCAATGATGGGACTTCCTAGTCCGGGGAAGTCTTTAAGATGATCTCTTGAATCTAACTGCTTGCTCTCAATCATACCGAAGTAGAATTGCTTTGATGGGGCTGGAGCAGATTTTTGTCTGAAAGAAAAGTGATAAATTTTGAATATTAGGTAGGGGACGATGTAGGTACTGAAAACATAAGAGGTTGCTAAGTCAACAAAACTAAACAAATTTCGCAAATAAATTCTTCCCCATCCTCGAAGTGGTCTGAAGTGGCATGAGGAAGACATTTATATTTCCCAGACGAATTTCTTGATACGTTGGTCAATTTCATTGACCGAACAAACCCTTTAGTTTTTGGGACACATTCATTTACACTTTTTATATGTTGGGTTCTTACTTGTCTTGTGAAGTATCAGTTTTCGGTGGTTGCTTTCTTCGCGTAGGAGAGTGTTCCGGCGTGGACTCTTTACCAGAAGCCTGTCCCCTATCCGGCATCGACTTGCCACTCTCTTTGCTGTTGGACTTATATTTACTGACAACATTGCTCTTAGAATTTACATTACTCTGTGGGGCAAGTTTAGTCTTGGTTTCTGGTACCCTGTTCAAGGGCCTACTAATTCTACTGTTGGATGTTTTCACGTCCTGTTTATTACTGACGTTGTTCGGTTTAAGACTAGACTCTTTGACTTTGCTCTGTGCTACCGCTTTCGTTGGGTTTGGTTTCTGTGCATTCGTTTTTTCAATCTGACTAGTTTTGCTTTCACTAACATTAACTTTATTTCCTATCTCGCCTCTTATCCTATTTGTTGCCTTTTTGAGTTCCGCTTGAAATTCATCTTTTTCTTCAATATCTTTGACTAATAGTGAAGGAAGAGATTTTCTCAAAGGCTTGCTACTAGCCGCTAATGGACTCAACCGGTTTTCTTTAAACTGCTGTCCTATTGATTTTCTGTGTTCTTGTATGGCTTTGGGAGACTCGCTTTCCTTTTCACTAGAAAGCAAAGTGTTGTCAAAAGTCTTTTCTCTCCTCAACGTTGGTTGTTCACTTTCTTCTCTCCTGAATCTTTCAGAGTACCTGAAATTTCTATTCAGTAGTGGTGTTTTCCATGCTTCGTTTGGTTCGATTGTTTTCGATGTTTTAGCTCTACATCCAGATACTTTGTCAGTCCTTGACTTTTTGTAATCTTGCCTGGACTGAACTAACCTCTCTTCTCTCTTTAGAGAAGCCGAGGATTGCATCATATCCTTATTATCAGGGTATTTTAGATGCTGTTCCTTATCTTTACACGGTGATCTGTATCGCCTTTCAAAGGCTTGATTGTCCGTCAAATCTAAGGATTTGTATTCTGTATATGACGGTCTAAAGGAAGGTAATTTGGTGTCAACGTGACCGTTCATCTTTTTGGTTTCATTTCTGGTTTTGAACAGTCTGAGTTTCCTCTGAGGTTCTGGTCTCGCGTTCCCGTCGCTGGAATCTGGCGATGAACCCTCACGATTCTGAAATTTAGCAATAAATTTGGTTACATTGTTATTTTTAACTTAGGTACTTATTATAATCTTTAGTATTGTTCATAATCATTTTCCAACTTACATCATTGGTGGGAGGTGGGGGTGCTCGATACTTTTTCCTAAAATGTCTGTTACATCTTGGTTTCTGTAGTTCTTCCTCTATCCTTAAATCAGGTTCTGACCCAAACCTTTTATTTATACTGCTACCTGCAACACAGATATCGAAATTCAGTGATGTGCCTATTTGTTCTCAATTCAGCAAGTTTTAAGTTAAATTAAGGTGCTCATTCTGATGATGTCGCAAAATTTGACTAGGGGATTAGATTTTATTCAGGGTTTTGGCAGTAGCTGCCTATCTGCCTACGTAGTTAGTACGTCAAGCGCATTCTAAGTTGGGGAGGTCCTTGCCTTGTAGTGGTCTAAAGTAGGTGAGTAGGAAGGTATATTTTATTCGTACCTTCATTGCTTCTGAGGTCCAGG